>JAVQJL010008859.1:0-32182 GCA_036024295.1 Nannoperca obscura | reverse complement strand
GATGACCGCCCACCTAGAGCCTGGTTCTGCTCGAGGTTTCTACCTGTTAAAAGGGAGTTTTTCCTTGCCGTTGTCGCCTAGTGCTTGCTCACGGTGGGAACGTTGGGTCTTTGTGTGTGTGGAAGTTGGTCTCGACCGGCTCCATGTGATTGAGTGCCCTGAGATAACTTTGTTATGATATGGCGCTATATAAATAAAATTGAATTGAAAAATTGAATTGAATTGAAACCACTGTCACAAAAGTGAGTGAGTTACTGTATTTGAATACTGTCACTTTAAGAATAACTTTTTTTTTTTTAAATCAGTCCATGGACTCATGAAACATGAATGAAGCTGTGTCCAGCAGAGCACGCTGCACATTAATTACTTAATATTTGGCATTTAACATTTTTAGGAAATGGAGCTGGAAATGTCACTTTATTTCTTCTGCAGCTCAGTTTGGTTTCCAACATTTTTTTATTAGGTTTTACAGTGAAAGCATTAGCAAATGGGGTCAGAAAAATCAATCTGAATAACACTGCGTAATGACAAAATAGTGCCGGTTATAATACTTAACATAATGGAAGGCCATAACTGGCAATCTACATAAATTATTCAACATGCTTGAGATGAGCGAGGCACTTAACCTGTGGCTGCTGCAGCAGACTGGGCGCTGACTGGCCCGGGATTCAAAAATACTAAGAAATATATTAAGTCGAGGCTCCAAAAGTTTGGTTTCACCAAAAGAACAGAGGTTAAAATCTGTCGTTTCTACAGGCAACAACAGAGAAGAAAAGATGATCTGAGAACACGCAGACAATTTAGTAATTCAAGTTCAACCAGTAACTGTGTGTTTTAATGTGTGTGTGACGTCGTGAAGCCGCAGGAGGACTTTGAAACAGGGCGAGACAAGACAAGACGTCATGCAAGTGACGAGAGAGAGAGAGAGAGAGAGAGACACCACTCTCCTCTTTGCTCCATCATGTATTCCCGTCTTTTTATTTAATCATTCGTTTGCAAGTCTGACTCAGTCCCCCCCCCCCCTTCTTTCTATGCTTTTCTGCATGCTCGCTCGCCCACTCTCTCTTTCATGGTCCGTCCATTTATCCATCTGTCTTCCTGTTGAGCTTTGCCATCCATTCACCTCCAGTAATGAGACTAAAGGCTAAATTCACTTAAGGCCACCGGATGTTGTACGTCAGTGTCAGGTGTGTGTGTGTGTGTGTGTCTAGACACTAATGTGTGTATATATGCGTCATCCCTCCAGACTGCATTTAATTTATACCTATTTAAGTAAAAACATGTTAGCAGGAAGTGGAAGAGGCGGCAGCCGGAGTGCGAACATCCCAGAGCTGAGCCCACCTGCCGGGTGTTAATCGTCCTCTTCACAGCGGACAGAGACGTGAGCGACGTTGTGGATTTGCACGCTTGTTTAAAAATCATGTGGGTTTAGTTTAAGTGTGATTTCACACATGGAGGAGATCTGTGCAGGTTTCTTCATTTCTCATGCAGATTAACTGACGTTTTATATATTTATAACACAAATATAAATTGTTTTAAAATGCAGTACTGCTGTGTCAGACGAAGTGACTGTACTTAGCTTAGCTTCTTCCTGTAGCCTGAAGAACACAAGAGATTCCAGTTTGTTATAATTAATTCTTCAAGAAGACAACGTTTTTCCATCGGGAGAAAGTATTTTAAAATATTCTTTTCCCATATATACAGCACAGGTCACTTATAAACAGAGGTATATCAATACACCCGTCTACACCTGCTGTATAACAACGCAAGCTTCAGTGCAACCTCAAGTCTGATTTCTGTCAACGTAAGCGTGTACCTCCATGTTGGGCTGCACATTTCTACTCCGGCATCTGGTTTGGCACATAGTGAGGTGAAGAGCTGCTGTTCCTACGTGCAGACGAGGTGTTCGGCCTTCATCAGGTAACGCTGCAGGATCATCTGGCGAGGTTTTAATCCCACGTTCCTTTGTTGAAAGTGTACTTCTCTGCTGAAACGTGAGTCACACACACGAAGCATGTTTGAAACAGAGGCGACCCTTTTTGCGTCGCTCAGCAACAGCAGGTGGAAAGCGAGGCGCTGCTGGATGAGTGTTCTGCTGTATTTTCCTCGAACTCCACCTGCGACTCGACTTAAATGAATCACGTGTATAAATGAACGGGCGGATTTCGTGGAGAGGAAGGTTCGTTTCTCAGAATCTGCCTAAGGAAGACGGCTCCTGGTCCAACTGTCCTTTAATCGGGCCGACACAGCTGGTAACTCGGAGTTTATCAGCATAATTAAGAAAGAAAAGCGCTTCCCAGTGAGATTCAGATGCTCCCACAACATATTCAGCAGCTCTGCGTTTTCATGTGACACATTAATATGTTCAAACTCCGCCTGTTCGTCACAGATGTTCTTCACGGTAGAGGAACGGTCCAATGTCCACAAACACTTGTTCAACGTGGAGCAAACTAATAAAACACTTCTTATTATCCCTTCAGTACCGACGGTTGTCTTACAGCTGTTATTAACGTCTGGCATTCGGACAAACAACAGGTTTCAAAAGCGGTCTGGACACACGTCGCCTCTCGTTATGATCATTTTGGGGCAGATTTGAATTGTTTTAGTCTAAAGTGATGTCATCTGTTCCCATCTGCTCTACTGTCTTTCAGAGTGTAAACTAAATCAAATATGGCCGCCGTGTACACAGAGCCAGTCGTGTCCAGCTGGTTCCAGCTGCCCCCGAGACCCGCAGAGCCGGCACATGTGGAAAAATCTACATCTAGATTGAATTAAATGGATGGCAGATCATTTGGATTTTGGTTGCTGAAGGCCCGCACGCACACACGCATGCACGCACACACACGCATGCACGCACACCCGTTTTGTCAAAACAGAAAATCGCATCAGTTTGTCCATTTGAGTCGTCTGCAAACCTGATGAATGTGTCACAACTTCTGCCACACACACACACACACACGCACACACACACACACGATTAGTTGCATAAGGGTCCATCTGTCTGTCTCACACATAGTTAGGAATCAAATGAAGCAGACCACATAAACATTTACAAGAGACACACAGACACATCCACATATATACACACTGGTACTCCCCTTCAATCTGTATCAACCACACACACACAAATATGGATTTATGTCACTGCAGGCCTACATTTTTCACAAACACACGACCAGCTGCTGTCGAGCACCACAGTCACGCCGCACAAACAACAGAAACTAGTTTTCATGGAGTCACAGTGCAGAAGCCAGTCTGCAGTTTGTGAAGCGAGCGCCAGTTTGATGCTCGACGCCTTTTTAAAAACAAGTTTATGCAGTCAGACAGCACACACTGGTCTGCTGCAAAGCCTTACACTCAACAAACAAGAAGGGAAAACAACAAAAAAACACTGCAGCAAAATGACAGGCGGTTCTCCCAAAAATATCACGTCTCCTTCAAGAGAAAATCCACCCGAAACACACAAGGGGCGGTGCTGGATGTGCTCTCGGTGCATCACTTGGGTGGATATGTGTTTTCTCGGAGCTGGACTCCGGACTCTTTGTACCTGCCAAACTTCAACACATTCTCCAGCCAACTAGATGTTTACTGGACTCCAAAGGATGGCTGCTCAGCTGCCAAATCACTGCAACACTCTTAAGAACACTTCCACATGGCACACAGAGACTGTTCTGGAGACAAGATCGGCCTCCGATCTACGGGAGGCATGGTCCTCGTGTTGCAGGTCAATGCTGTGGTACTCTGAGGGGTCGTGAGATTATTTATTAGCTCAACAAAGACAGCATCAATACTTCTGTGAACTTCTAAATGTCTGCAAACAGTGTTTTTAGGCATGCCTCTGTAGCTGCAGGGACTACCAGATATTTTATTGTACAAAAGAGCTACCACTGTATCTATAGCTTCATTACTTCAAGACCAATGACAGCTAAGCGAGAGGAACATGTATCCACTGGTCCTCGTCTGAAAAGCCAATGAGGCTTTTGGTTAAAAGACCCAAAAGGGTTGAGACGTCGGAGAAGACTTTTGCAAGTGAACCCTACAGTTCTTCAGCATGTGAGATTGTGGTTTAGGGTGGATGTCCTTCCACAGACGAAGAAGAAGTGTACCACGGGGCATCGCAGGGCAAAGATTCTTCTGACATTAGAAGAGCGGCCAAGTGAGTGGAGTGAGAATGAGGCTGAGGAAGTGGAGCATTCACACACACTGCATAATGCTGTTGCAGCTGCATGATGAACAACATCGCCTGTAAAGTCACTCTTTACTGGCTCACAGGAAGTTTGTTGCACAGAACTGGGAGAAAGTTCTGCCGTTAAAACACTTTAAGTGAAATCCTGGTGTGTTTCTTCTCGAACGCAGTACACATCTGGTTTCGGAGTCCTTCAGGGACAAAGAACAATGTTCCACCACAGCGTACAGGTGGAGATTTACAACAGAGAGCAACTTCTACATCTGTGGGTGCAGAACACAAGGGGTGCATGAATAAAAAGCATTCACAGTGTTCACCCCCAACACAAGGAGGATAATTAGTGATTCGTTTGTGCCAATACGCCCACTGTGAAATCAGATGTGGCAACTTTTCAAAAGGCTGTTATTGAAGATTATTGGCTCACATTCAGCGAGACGACATTTTGAAACAATGTAGAAGAAAATACACCTAAAATTGTTTATTTTTCTCTGCATAAGAAAAACAACAACTCCAAAACAACCAACCCGTCTGTAAAAGATGCAAAACCGCGCGGCTGCAGCAGAGTCGGACTGCGTCACACCAACAACAGTTATCCATGTTTAAGTTTGGAGCCTTGACCATCAGCTGCTTGTTATGTTGATGCAGGAATTGAAGCCTTTGCTCTCAGTAATTTGCTCAGAATCATCCCAAAAACTTCTGCTGTCCATATACTGTGTGCATATTGTGTCTTATGCCATCATAATTACAGAGCAGCGAGTGCCCCGAGGTTGGCTCTGTTTACATCTGGACTTGTTGAGACATCTTCCAGCTCACTGAGCGGGCTCTTTGAAACAGATCCTGACCACATGAGCAGAAAGTGAGCAGAGGACCGTCCCACTGTGTTTCCTCTCTGCTCGCAGACACTTCAGCGTGTCTTCTGAGGCTGTGAAGAGGAGGTCAGCCAGCGGACAACCTTGACAGCACCCAGGGGATGTTATCATTGGATCTGGATGCATTTTCTGGTTCAGAACCATCAACATTGCTGTGACATGAAGCTTGTTTGGGCGTAAAAGCTCAGCCAGGCGCTCTGCGAGTCCTTCACAGCGCCTCAGTGTCACTCGTGCTTCTTCCTGTTCACACTTTGTTGGGAAAGTGCTGAGCAAACACGGACGTAGAAAGCCCCAAAGGTTGACTTTATTATCTCATTAACTTTATATTTGAAGGACTTTTCGGAGCCAGACTCTAATGGGCTTTGCTTAGAATAAAAATGCCAACAAGCGCAGAAGAAGTGCATGAAAATACAGCCAAAGGAAAAATGCCAAATAGATAAAAGTGAACTTTTGATGCATCAATGCTGCAAAACCATACAGGTTAAAACAAGTTCCCAGTGATGGTGGAGGATGTGACGAGTGCAGAGTTCGTATAAAGAAGAATACACTTTTCCGTCTACGAATGCAAGTAAAGAAGCTAACGCATAAAGACGGTATTTGGCCGGTTCAATGAGACTTTTAAAAATCAAACCAGTGAAAGTTGGATCGTAAGACGTGTTGCCGTCCCGACAAGATGGATTCATGTGGTTTAAGTGCAGTGACACAGATGGTACTAAACATTCAGCAGAGGGTTGTTTTTTAGATTCGGATAGTGGCGCAACTTTCATTCTTCAAGCTAACCTACAAACAAACTGCAGCTAACACAGGATTCCTGCTCTGTAGCACCGTCCTACATGTGGACTCGTTGGCTCAGGTTACTGGATGTCAATGTGGAGAGTGAAGTACAGGAACACCCTGTGCTGGACTCCACTTAGAGACTCCACATTTGTCATTTGAAAAGGTCATTCAATTCCAAATATCTCATCTTTTACCCACGTTTGAATGACATTTCTCATTTCTAATAAAACGTGAACTTGAGCCACATAATGCAGTATATATCATGAGTTCAGAATATTTTAATGAGGCTCAATAACTATAATTTCACTTTTTGCACACTAATGATTTGGGAAATTATTGGTTCATTAAGGCCATTTGCTCCACCCGGCCTCCACTCCCTTCACCCACATGTTGTCCAGTAACTTAAAAGGCTGGAGGAGAGAAGTAAACCCCGACTCCGTGTTTCAAAGACCGGTGAGTGGGCAGACTGGAAAATGTTCCACTTGTTCTGTTACAAACAGGCTGCAGTGAAATTCAAACGTCGCCCACCGCTAAAAACACGAGACATCTGGAATTTAGGCTGCTAACATGAAGCGAGAGTGAAATATAATAGTACAGGTGCTCTCTTTCTGATCTTTCCTGCCAAGAAAAAAGCACCACACACTGAATTGTGGGTAAAAAAAAACCCAAACAGTAAAACAGGCAATGCTCGACTTTTCTACCAGAAATCACAGAAATCCTGCGGTCGTGCAAACAGGAGCCAGGCAGCCACAGACAGAAGTAAACTGTTTCTCCCCGTGAACACAGCGTACTCTGGCAGAGGGACCGCTGGCACCACAGCACAGCATATTTGTAATGATTGATATGAGCCAATATCTGCTGTGGCCGGTGAAGACTTCACACTGTGATTAGAATGACAGAGCGCCACACAATCATTTGATGCTTGAGGGTGTGTGTGTGTGTGTGTGTCCTCCTCATTCCTTTCCTCCACCTGCTGAAAAGACCTCCATCTTGCTTCTCTTTGTCTCCATCTCCACCAGCATCCCCACCCGCAGGTGCATCCTGGTGAGGTCAGGTGGGTGGGTGGATGTCGGATAATGATTTGTTATTGATCGTCTGCTGGATTCGAACATTAATCTGTGGCTGGTCGATGATCACGTCTTAAAAAGTGAATTTCAAATTAAACAAGCCGACGTGTCATTGAGATCATCAAAAACAGGTCTGACTGCTTCTCACCGCCGTTCAGCATCTGTTGGTTTGACAAGAACGTGTGTGTGTTCATATTTTATATATCTGCATGTGTGTGTTTTATATTTTTGCAAAAAGCTAACGAGCAACAGTCCTGCATTTGTTTCTTATTTGACCAAACAGATTTTATTTAACTTCACTTATAAATTGAAGGGTTTGCCTTAGTTATTAAAAACATCAATTACTCCCTTCAGCCACTGTATTTTAAGACGGACGCAAACATTTTCCAGCAAGACAAAGATTTTTAATGTAAAATGTTTATTTACTCCGTATCAAAAAGATCCATCATCGAACGAGCAACAAGAACCAATTAAATCCTCGACAGTGCTGCCATCACTCTTAGCCCAATCAGGAAGCTGGAGCGCTTCAAGTGCTTCCACTCTGTGTGTGTGTGTGTGTGTGTTCTGAAGTGTAGCTGGCTCCACTGACAGGAGTCAAGTAGCTCAGAAACTGCATTTGAACATGTCAACAACCACAAACACACCAACAAAGCAGATACTTGTGTGTGCTTAAAGTGTAGATCCACACACACACACACGCCTGTGAATTAAGGGTGACAACAAACAGCCACACAGAGCAAAGCAGCTCAGTGAGGAACAGTGTTAGAGAGCCAGATGAAAGCCAGCGAGGAAATGAAAAGAAAGAAGCAGTGAGAAACGTTTTTCCTGAAAAATAAGAATCCGCCGCAGTCGTCATCGTGCTGTTTACATCACAACAAACACAGAAGAAGAAACCCGACTCTCGCACGAGGAGATCCGGAGAAACACGGAGACCGAGGGGGATGTAAGGACGCCAGATGAAAGATCTATATTTGGACGTGGAGGTTGAGGAGGGAGGTGATCTCTTGGCTGCTCGGCTGGAGGTTTCTCTCGTTTCAACGACGCAGCAGAGGAAAGACGTGCGACGGCAGGCAGAGGGATGAAGATGAAGATGCATCGCAGTCTAAATCCAGACGCAGGCCACGAGCGGCCTTTTGTCCAACGCACACGTCTTCTTTAGGGTCGGGTGTGACAAAATTAGGTCAAATAAAATGATCAGTGTGCAGTATGCTCAATGTTTTAGTGTGCTGTTGCACTTATGATTGTGGATGACATCTGGCTGCTGCTCTTTGGAGGCTGAGTGCACTCTGGACTTTGAAGCAGCTGCTAAATGAATGTAATATAATGATGAGCGCTACGTGCAGAGCTGCTGTGGAATGGAACGAGTTACCGAACAGTATTGGACGACCAGAAAGCGCTTCCTCTCCTGGGAGACGCAGAGATGCGGTTGTACCTGAAGCAGTGAATATACAGGGTTTTCTATCTCATGTTGTTTTAGAGCGCTCTGCTTTTTAGTGCAGCCGAATCCAGCGCTTCGAGTAGGAAAATCTCAACTTTTCAGAAAGGCGCTGGCTGTTTCTTTATTTTCCAGGCAACCAATCATACGTTAGATGGGACTCATCACCATGGTAACCAAGAAACTTGTTCTGGGTCCTGAAACTGACCGTTGTTGGTGATCTTTGTCACAAGCGTTTGTAAGCTTGTTAGCAGTGTAGTCGCACTCCTAACGTGGCGTTAAGATATTGTTCTCATGGAAACCAAACCCACGTGCAGCGTTTTCTTCTTTGACTGCACGAGCACAAACATCGCGTTCAGTGTGTGCATTGATGTAGACATGATCATTTCAATAATTAGATTTTTTATATATTGTTTTGTGATTCCTCATCATCACTGCCCGGCGAAGCAGCACATAACTGTAATTTACACACTACACATCTGCTTAGTGTGATTTCTGGGGGCAACTTATTGGTTGCTATGCCAACCCTTGTGGTAACCAGGGAGTCAAGTAAGCGAAGTTCCCCTGAAGAAAAAGTTTTGAGGCAGAAATCATCCCCCTCTCTCTCTCTCTCTCTGAAGACGAGAGCTAATCAATGCTAAATACCAATCAACACTGTCGATCTTCATGTTCTAACACACGTTATGTGATAAAGCATTAGAATAATGAGACATGACACCGAGCACGTAACAATAAAACACTGCAGTGTGTATGGCAGCTGATCAGTGTGATATCATGTCGTCATTAGTGATCCAAGCTGAACCATGAATGATTAAGACAAACATCATACTGTATCAGCCTGCTTTCTGTTCAGCCATCAGCTGTTTATAATTAATAAATGCTTCATCAAAGATAAATGAGTCCTTATTACAAAGCTACAGGCAATGATTAATTCAACATTTATTAATGAAAGAGTCAGAGGGTCTTTGAATCAGTCGTCACTCTGCAGATGAACTCCGGGAGAAGCTGAAGCGTGATGTGATTGATTTTAGTTTTTGAATCAGACATTTGAAGATAAAATCAGATAGAATCAGTTTATATTTACACTTTCATCCTGCCACTGGAAGGATTCTGCCCTCTTTGTATTTATATCAATTTATTTTGGTCTTAAATTAAACCACGAGGCGAATCAGAGTGGGAAATAAATTAGCAACTGAGTGAGAGAGAAAATGAAAGCAGACAGACATGAAGAAGCAACAAAGCCCTTAATCCCTGTTGTCTTTCCCTGCAGGCTCCAACATCGGCCCACAATAGCTACAAAGATTAATGAGATTAATATTTGGATCAATAACTCATTTGTGCTCGTTCGGCGTCTCCGTTTGTCCGTGCACGCTAGGAAGACAACAAAAGCTTCAGTTCTGCAAATGTGGGAGCAAGATTTTGAAGCCAAAATGTTAATAAAAACAGCAAAAGTAAAAACTCAACATGGAAACAAAAGCATGTGGGAGTATGTCAGAGTGTGTGTGTGTGTGTGTGTGTGTGTGTGTGTGTGTGCGCGCATGTTTGAGTACTGTCCAAATCACTGCAGCAGCACTTCCAAGCCTGCTAGATCAAGTTATTTTTCCTCTCTCAGGCAAAGACAAAATGCAACTTCATCCGTCCCAAAACTGAAATAAAAACACACAAAGAAACAGAACAACAAACCCCTGAAACACTCGTCCTCTCCATTTGTTATTTGATGCCCTGTGGAGTCTCCCAGAGTGGTGAAAAACAACTTCTACTTCGCCTTGAGCGGCGGATTACCACCTCGCTGAAATAAATCCTTCTCCCCTCTGCGGAGACAATGAGATTTAGAGCGAGTGGAGGCGACCTGGTGACACACAGAGCCTTTAATTCTACTCAAGAAGAGACGACACAGCGGATACACTGATTCTGGGAGGTCTCACACACCTTTCCATGACTGAGGCCGACAGTGGAAGGTGTGTGTGTGTGTGTGTGTGTGTGTGTGTGTGTGTGTGGATCTGCATGGACACACGGTGCAACACGGACGAGCCAACAAGTGGCTTCCACACAGACCGGTTGCACCGTCTCTATGGAAACCGTCGTCATATCAACCGCATAGGAGCTCTGTATGGGTGTACATTTGAAGAGTGTGAGTGTGTGTGTGTGTGTGTGTGTGTGTGTGTGTGTGTGTCGGGACCTCCCTGCAGAGTCATTTAGTTACATGAACACGAGGACTCTTGTCCTGCACGCTCTGCCTTTTCTGTTCAGTGGAAAATGTAAAACTACTTTCTACTAATTTCCTCCCACAGAAAACCACAGATATCTTGGGAGCTGTGGTTTTCCTGCATTCAGCGTGACGCTGGTGCAGGACTTTACATTAAAACAGAAACCACGACGGCAATCATCAGCGTGCACTACAGACAGCTGGATCACTTTAATTCTCCTGAAAGTCCGAGTTCAATATATCCGAGGCACGATCTCAAGGTTAATTTCAAAACCTATTAAGAGATACTTCGAGCTGATGGCCGTACAAAGAAGAAGGGCAGCGAGAAGCTGATTCAGCACTGTGTGTGCAAAGTCTGCGCACTACGGTCTGACAGATTTATTTCACTAACAAGAGGTGCGAGACAAATCGTCCCCTGCAGTTAGAAGAGCGAGTTAATCAGACGATCCAATAAGCGTTCATGCGAGACTTTCCTGAGCAATATTCACATTACAAAAGATTAACAAGGATAAAAACACAACAACGCCTGAAGACGTATTTCCACGGTGGTCTCTGTGATCAAAGTACAAGTTTAGTATTACGGGGGCGGGTTGCCGGGTCACCACAAATCAGAAATGTGTGTCGGCGAAACAATGTGGGTTTAAAATGAAACATGCATTATGTTGAGGATAAATGAGAAAGAAGGGTAATCTTCACTTAGTTTGGACACGTGACAGATGAAAGCAGTTTCCTGCTTCTGTTCGTCTGACTGCTTCTCACCGTCACTGACAGCTGATTGAAAATTTGCATGTGGTTGCAACTTGGAAATGACCGTTCGCTCCACTTCCCACAGTTCTCCCTGGAGTTAAAGCTACGGACTCCTGCTACATGCAATGTGATGTGGTCAGAACGTCACAGGGTTTTCAGCGCATGTGCACCAAAATCCTTATTCAGTGTGAAACAGCAGCTAAGTGTCGTCTCCACAGAGTTAAAGTGCTACAGTCAGGGAGGGAATTTAAATATTTGCCTTCTCCCACACAATCAAATCTGTCAGTCACTGTCTGTGATGGTTCAGAAGGAGTCTCTCCAGCACCGACATGCTTGGTTTCAATGAGACGGCCTCACGCACAACAAGCAGAGCAGGAAAACTGCACCGAGCAGCGAAATTACAAGACAAACGTGTAAAACGTAGGATCATCAGTGGTGCATGTGGCATTAAACAGGTCCAACCACTTGTGCTGATTCGATAAATGAAAAGCTGTCACGAGGCGTTTTAGAACATTCTTCTGTGTGCAACTAACAACTGTCAGAGGTCGTAGGTTCATCTGCTGTTACTGTGTCGAATGTTGGTCTCACTGCAGTTTCAGCCCAAGAATAACAACAAGGATCACATTTCTCCTCCGACTGGTTTGCGTTGGAGTGTGAATTTATCCAGCGTGTGTTTGTTCAGCATCCCGTCTCATTCACTGCTGACAAATGGACAGAAAAGTGACATGACAGCCACTAATGGAAAAGTGTAGCGCTGTCATTTTCTCTGCTTCTGCCTCATCATCAACATCTGTCTGTCTCTGCTTCATGTTCCCCCTCTTAAATATTCACATCAGTACACGTTACATAATTCGTTCTATGTGCAGAACACATCCTCTCCAGCCTTCAGTTCTCCATTCTCACCTCTTACGTGACCTGAAAGTGGAGAAACTTGCCCGTCTGCAGTCACCTGGACGTTAACGAGACGTGGCAGCAGAACAGCGGTCGGTTAGCTCCCAAAGCAAGCTAACATTGTCAACTAATGTGTTTGAACTGGAGAGCGATTACGGATCTGCACTGGCATCAATACTCCTCCACAATCTTGTAAATAGAAGTTGGATGTTATTTTTTTCCTTGCAGAGACGTTTTTGCTGCTCGATTACATCTAAACTACCAGGAAACAGCAACAGACAGACAGACCCTGTTATACTCAACTACTCCAAACGCAACGCTAGCATAACCTGTAGTATATTATGACATGTTGCAGCTGAGAAAGCCACAGGTGTAAATAATAACCTGACTAATGGCTGAATTCCATTTATCTCAGCTGGTTTCAGGTACACAACCATTGTTAATGTTCTTAGCAACACCTGTGTGTTTCCTGCCATCTCAAGTCAAAACGTTTGTAGTGAAAATATATTTTATTTGCATGTTAAAGTCAGCCCACAGCTTATATTTTACACCATGATGTCAAAAGACCAGGAAATAAATGAATGACTGCAGCACGGAGGAGCTCATCAGTATTTTGGTTACGGCCAATCAGAAACGGGTCCTGATATCAGCGCTGACCTTGGTACCGACCCCTCACCAGTGTCCAACACTTCAATGTTTAACAAGCAGGTTGTGTGTGATGTTTGTTGCATATTTGAAACCACATGCATGATGAATGAGTGATGCTCTGTGCCGGTGTGGAAATACTGGATTTACATAATAAGCCAACAACACAACGTCAAACTGAAAGCAGGGTGAATGTCATAACCTAATAAAAATATACAACTAAATAATTGAGTTATAAGCGGTCAAAGGCCTCTCTTTAACCCCTCCATTATTTTCTGGAAGATCATATTTAACACCAGTTAACATATTTTGACTATTAAATGACCTCAAAAACATGTTGAGCCCTTTGACAAGGCTGCCGTTCTCCATCAATTTACATATCAAGAGTTGGAATCACGGTAATCATGTAGTGAAGCGTTCCTTGATAAAAGTGCAGCGCTCCCTGCTTCACTGCACTCACAGAGAGAAAGGACTACGAGTGGGAACCTCTAACATCTGCAGCGTGTGCTGAATGGAGGCCACATCCATCCACCCACGTCAAGGCACCATGTGATGTGATCGAAAGCTCCAGAACAGCCACTGAGGGGGCCCTTGAGGTGAGACTGTTTGGTCAGCTGCTGTTTCCAAGGTTTGAACCTCAACTTTGATCAATTAATGTTAATCAGTTCCAAAGCAAAAACCTCAAATGTCTTTGGTTCCAGATTCTCAAATATGAAAGATCTCCATTTCACGTGATTGGAAATTGAGAATATTTGTATCTTGGACTGTTGACCCGACAAAACTATTCATCTGAGGGCTTCACCGTGGGCGTTTTCCGTTAAATAAAAGATACTCCAAAGTTTAAATTAGGCAAAGCAGGAACATTTACAAATGATTTATTAACGATTTTAGTTTTTATTTTAACAAAAAAATCCCATCCCTATTAAAAGGATGATGAAAATGATCCTTAGTTTCAGTCCTAAAGTAAACCAAACGTTTAACCTATATAACGTTTGTGATTTCAGGAATCAAATCAGTAGCACTGTTACAGGAAATGATCATTTCTCTGGTATGTAGAATGATCTGGAGTGAATACCTCGCTGCTGAGCAGCATTCAGCCGCGGGAATCGATGAAGAAAGAAATATCTTTTGTGCTTTTATGTTGCCAGATTTCACTTGAGGTAACAGAAATGAAATGTTTTGGGTGAACTGAAAGAACTGCAGCCCAACAATGCTGCCAAGATCCACCTGCATATTTTATGCTTTAAATTCATTCTTAGGAATATCCAAGTGAGCTCGTCATGCAAATGAAGCCACACGGGGAGAAGAAGAAAAACAAATATGAGAAAAGAAGAGTGAAAGAATGGAGTGAAAGACCCGAGTGTATAACTGGCTGCAGGAGGCAGGAGGTTGGCTGGCTGGTCGGCTCTTTGCTTTACTAATGAGCAGCTCATTTAAATGAAGCAAAGAGTTCCTGGAGAGAAAAGGGGGAAGAGGGAAGGAAGATGGGGGGGGAGGGACAGAAAGATGAGAGATCCATGTTGAAAGAGTAATCAAGAAGACTAAAAGAAAGAAAGAGACCACACTACACACATGAATAAATATACAAACACACACACAGTGCCACATTTAACAAACCTCCATGTAAAGACGACGTAGAAGAAAATCTACATGAAACAAACGTGAAAGAAACTCTGGACGGGACAAAGACAAGAGGAGCGAAGAGGATTTTAGTTCCCTAATCAGCTACAGAAACAAAGATACAGGATATTGGATGCAGCGATCGACCAGCTACGGTTACCAAGAACTCTGCAAAGGCTCGACAAAGATGTTCAAGACTACAGCTTCATACAAACAGGAAAAAACTGCATCACAGACTCACTGTTATTAACCAGGTAACTGGTTATCATGATGACTGTTCTCTGCTGCCAAGTCGACAACATAACCATAAATACAGGTGGATGGAAAGTATCGTGCGATTCATCGATTCATCTTCACTGCGGTTTATTCCCAAAGTAAGAGGTCAGAGATTTCTTATTTATCCACTCTGGAGACTATTTCTGAAAAGCTCAGTTTCTGGGTGTGAAACACACAAAAAAAATCATCTTGCAGGTGCCCGAGGGCCAAGATGGAGATAAAAATGTGTTGTCAAATTTAAGAGAGATGGAGAGAGGATGGTGAGACATGGACAGACAGACAGACAGAATAATAAATGACTGAGCTGCAGTCACAGCCTCTAAAGTTAAAAGGCTTTGATAGCTGTGAGTCCTGTCGCCGGCATCTCCCACACCCCCCCGCCTGCATCTGGGAGATGTAATACAGTGTGAAGCCACGAGGCTAACACCATCACCTTTGTCACCTTCACCATCACCTTCATCTGGAGCCATTATTAGACTGTGTGCACGGCACAACTTGCCCACACTCAAATACAAAGATGAGTGTGGCTCACAGGCTGCAGGAGTGTGTGTAATGTGTGTGTGTGTAACAGGTTTACCGCTTTAACGCCATCTTAAACATCGCATCATGTTCCACCAGTAAAGTTCAATGAATGCTGCTGTTGATGTTTAACAGAAGACCTCAAACCCACCGATTGTCTTTTGTTAGCTCCGTAGCTGCGTTTGGTTTCTGCATCGATCCTGAAACTCAAGGTATCACTTTGACACCTGTATTTAAAAAGTTTAATAATCATTAACCATTCATTGAATATGCACAAACCTTTTCTCTGTCACTGGCAGTAAAGATACAGACAGACAACATCGGCTCGTCCGATCGGTTTTAACTCTTTTCTGCATGACTGTTCTTTGCATTGTGCTGGTCCTTGCATGTTGATGCCATCATGGTGTCATGATTGTTATTCCTGCAGCCTCGCTGCCTACACAGAAGTAATGCCTTGTTATGTTATGTCACTTGCTGTAAATTACATTCAAATTGCGTTGCACTGTACGGCAGCAACGCTCCGGCTCTTCCACGGCTCCTAGCAAACAATGATTCATGAAAGTTGACTCCTACTGTTTGCTCCGACTGCCTCTGAGAGGTTAATAAATCAGGAGAGGCACGGGAAGACAAGGACCGCACCCTCCCAGCCTTGCTGAGGTGATGACTCCATCTAGCTGATAATTGCGCAGTTTAACCGGCGGGGCATGTTCTGGATAATTGGAAGCGCTTGCCTGCTAAACGGCGGTGGCTAAGCAGCGAGGTAATTCTTGTGTTCTCTTCAAGGTGTAATCACTTTCATCTCATTTGCCGAGGTGAGCGCGCCGGCTTGTTGTTCTCACCGAGGACCGTGTAAACACAAAATTAATGTGCCTCAGGCCAGAACTGGGATGACATACTGGTTTATCTTCTCCAGATCACAGTCCTGGTTATTATCTTGTTTGTTGGCTCCAGCGTCTGACTCCAGTTCCATTTTTAAAAAACCCCACAAATTTCTGAAGTCACGCTTGTTAATCCCAAGAGAATTCATTGAGCGTGCTCGGTGTCGTCGCAGCAGACATCAGGAAGTGAAACCAGGTCAGCCAGGCATGAGACACCCAACAGTACAGGAGACAAGTCTTTCATTTATCTCGCTAATCGAAGGCAAAGAGCTCATTTCTCCACCACACAACAGAAATAAAGTTGTTGAAGAACATTCAAACTGTTTTTTGGGACACAAAAGGGGAGAATTTCACTCCTTTAACATCCCTCAGGATGATTTCTCTGCAGTCTGTAATGTCTGGTGATGACGGATGGAGTCTACTGTTCTTCAATGCTGCAACTTTTTCTGCGGTCAAATTCTGCACAAGCTTCTGGAAAACATCTGGGACATGACGTCAAAGTGCCTCAATGTTTGAAATGTAATTCATTTACCAGCCGAAGTATCAACTCACCACAAACTATTTCTATTATAAGAGACAATAATTGTCTTAAATCATTTGCTGCTCTTCATCTTGTTGACATCATAGGTTTTTTAAAAACTGTGACGTAATGATCAAGAATTTGATTCGTTAACTAATCGACAACATAATCTGTAGGTGAATCAATGCAGCCCTCGAGCGGACCACACAACGATTGGTTTTTAATTTGTGTTTGCGTCTGCCTTCCATTTTATTCTCTTCAAAGTGAAGGTTAAAACGGGTTTATTTATGTCTCCTCGTGTGGCTGAATGCTTTGACCCACCAGGACAGAAACTACAAAAGATCCTCAACACTGAAAACAACCCAACTAATCTTTTAAAATTTGGCTACAACCTGTGTTTTCTGGGCTTGGTGAGGCCAGACACAAAGCACTGCCAAGCGGGGGTCAGGTCTTGTTTTTATGTTTCAGAAGATTATAGGAGCCACTATCATAATGCCTGCTGGCGATGACGCAGATTGACTCGTTCCTCTATTGTGTGACGACAGCTCGACTGAGGCTCATATCAGTTCTCCCACATTGGTTAACTTCTCAGCACAAGAGAGACAGGAAATGGCCTCCTGCATCTTCATCAGTCCATCAATCCAGCGGGAACATTTTTATCTCTACCTGCAAACGAGAGGCTGCAAGCTCATCGAGTCTTCTTCTTCTCTGAAAGAACAGCATCAAACACACTACTCCTTATCTGCAATCTCTTACAAGATGGACGGTGCAGTGAAGGTTCAATCGATTTGCCACAACTGCCACCATCAGCTCAAACCCCCTTCAGCAGTTTGAAACCCAGATGCTCGAGGAATCGCAGCAAACCGCACTCTGTAAATCTCACGTTAGTGCCGGAGCAGCCTCGTCAGAGGCGTCGCATGCGCCGCTGGCTTCCTGCTGGGAACTCAGCAGAGCGTGTCATCACCGCGAACACAGACGCTGCGTCCTTCAGATAAATTAACAAGGCGTTTCTGTTTGAAACTGGGAGGCAGAGAAACAACGAGCAGCGGGTAACTGATGGCAATATGGCATCCAAAAATATTTTCTGTCCTAGCATGTAGTCCACTGTATTCACCCCAAAGAATCAACCAACCCACGCACCCCAGGGGCTCTGAGGACGGGGTTACACCACTTTACCCTCCACATTGGCACGTCCTCATCACCTGTTGCTGAAAGTGAGGCGTTTGTTCAATATTTATTATAAAAAATATGATTTTATGCAAAAGTATAAAAATGTGTCCAACAATCAAAAACAATCCATTTGTGTCCATTTCACCAAAGCGCTCTCAAACGGACGGTGGGTGTTAAGGGTGAGCTTTAGTGAAACTTTATCAAATTGAGTGGACTTAACCATTGGCCCTTTATGATGCATTGTGACTTGACGGTGTAGTTTCTATTAAGCAATGAGCTCATATAGCGGATGCACAGACAACCCACTCAGCTCATTAGTTTTTTTAACAGCTTCACCTTTCCTGTTCCTTACAGCCGGCTCCGCAAACACCACCACCACCACCCGCCCGCACAGTTTTTAACACCACCACACTTAATCTAGAGGTCATTCTGTGCTGTGGCCTCTCATCGCCTACAGATATTATTTGCCAGCTGGGTGACTGCCGTTTTAAATAAGGTAATTGTGGTTTCGATCCTGGGTTGTTAACATTTTGAGCTGCCTCTGGCTATCGCAGTAATAAACCTAATTGTCCCTGCTGTGGAAATTTGGCAAAAATCAAACCCCTTTAATTATATCAAGTGTTTAGTCAGTGAGTGTGTGTGTGTGTGTGAAGGGAGGACAATCTGCTGCTTTCCCAGAGAGCCAGGCCTGATCAGGAGTCCGTGTCTGGCAGCGTCTCTTTCCTCACCTCTGGACGAACTCCTGGACCCTTCCCTCTCCGGACGTTCCTATCTGACTTGGAGCTACATTTATGTCCCCAATCAGAGATGACAAGCAGATGGCCCACAGCTGATCTATCGCACCACTGAAGCTCTTACTGCTGTCAGCACATCTCCTGTTAGCTGTGATGAAGAGGAAATATGGGCCCATTGCAGCTCCTGCAGTCGCACAGCGGCGTGATGTAAATTCCCCATGTTGGAGTGACTCGGGCCGTTTGGGACAGCCCTTTATGGCTGCTGGTATTGACAGAACAGGATTTATGGAGTGATAGGTATCGGACCAAACTGTAGTTAAAGAGAGAAGAGCTGAAGACCAGGGAGCACGGTAAACATCTGAGGAAGTAATGCAAACCAAACAATCACACTATCTGGAAAATCAGAATCAGAAATCCTTTAATAGCCTCGCAATGGAGAAATTTACATTTACAAAAAGCTCCTTTAAAGTGGAGACATTTAAATGATTGTTAGAGAAAAGGTTCACAGTAGACCGGTGTATTAAAAAAGGTTATTTTTGAAAAAGGGTAATTGAAAGAAATCTTCCTCTTCTTTAATCTTTATTCAATCAAAGACAATCTCCTCAACAGCTGACTTGTTATTAGTGCTCATATAACTTCACATACGGACAGGTTTTCTGTGCAGTTTTACACATTAAACATGTTAAACATGCTGAGAATGACGTGGCCAAATGTCCTTTGCTCTGTAAGTCACAGGTTTTCATGCATTTTCATATTTAAGTGTCCGTTTACATGGACGTGTTCTGACGAGCAGGTGGGGCTGAAAGCTTAGTGGGTCTAATTGTTAAATTTCCTTTGACACAAAGAGGGAAACTGTGATATCGTCCTCCATTTTCTCTGTTGCCTCGGAGGTCAGCGCTGTTACGTCACCACATTTGAAACAAAACGTCCACGTCTCGGTGAATCTACTGAATGAAGCAGTTGTGGTCTAAAACAACAACAACGACAACAACGACGCTGGTGAGACCGGACGCTGTAAATCTGATTCCACGTGGAAAATGTTTGACAGAAAATAACACATAACACACACACACACACGATCTAATAGAAAATACTGTAAAGAGTAGAATTTGGATATTGAGCTCGGATATATATATATATATAGATATAGATAAATAAAAGAGAGAGAGAGACAGAAAGAGAGAGAGAGTTGGAGGCGGCAGACAGGTTTGATTGAGCAGAAGAAGAAGAAGAAGAAGAAGCAGCGAGAAAGAAGTTGAGTCAAAATGGAGACGCAAGCTGACAGGATGAGAGTAGCTTGGAGGTAGAGAGTGAGCGAGCGAGCGACCCTCTCCTTCCTTTGCTCACCCCCCCCTCGATGCTTCCCTGTGGATTAATAACAACCAGCGAGCTGAAGGAGTGAAAGCTCGGATGGCAGAGAAGCAGATGGCTCGTTGAATCCAAGATCATCTTGTTGGTGTTATTATATTGAAGCTAAAAGGTGAAGAATAGTCGTGAGACGGGAGGAGAGAATACTAATGAGGCAGGTTTCTGTGTTTCTCCAGAAGACCTTTTGTAGACGGGATGAAGTGCTGAAATAGCTCAGAACACTTTCTTTCCAGAAATGTGATGTCAGCCGTCGTAAACATGTCACCTTCTCGTACAAAATGATTGCTGGAATCAAAGTGGAGCCCATTAGTGGGCAGGTTACTGGAGGATTTATGGGACATTTTAAGACCTTTGCTTACAAAACTGTTATGGTTTCAATGAGCAGCGCATCTCCGTCTATGAAATATTGGCTTATGAATTTAAAGTGGACGCCCACTAAGAACATAGCACATAAAGCCTTTTTGACACAAAGCCAAGACTTCCATTGACAACAAATAAGCTGCCCGGCTGCGAGTGCCTCTCCCGTTGTGCTGCAGGACAACAGTATGAGTTTAAAAGGGATTTTTCATGTGAGCCAGTCGACACTTTGGATAACATGAACCAAAAAACAAACCAAAAAAAGGTACTAATCACAATCACACAGGGGAACTTAAGGTGATATCATCTCCATCTTCTGCCCTGAGGAGGAGCCGGCCAGAGAATTCAAACAAGTCTCAAGCGCTTTTCTTTTAAATATACTGCAAAATCTATTAGATCACAATATACATCGATATGTTGATACATGGACAGAGAAGCAGAGCCCTGACTGGGCCTCACCCGACAGCAGCGAGTAACTAGTGACTATTTGATTTCAGGGTTTGTGACATTTTTCCTGCCCCAACACCCACACACTGTCTTTACCGTTATACCCTTAACCCGATAAAATCAATCGATAAGCACAGAGGAGACTGAAGAGTGATGAGAGAAGAGCAGACAGATAGACGGCTTTAGACAGAATCTAAAACCCATGAAAAATAAGTTAAAGTGGCACCTACAGTAGCCGAGGCTCCGGTACAGTCAGCAGCGCTCAGATCACCAACCACTAAACTGGAACTGTGTGTGCGCAGCAGTGAGCTCGGCCCAGGGCTTCGTCTCCACGTCCTTGTGGATATCTTTCATCCTTCCTTATCTTGCTGTCCTTCCTTTGCCCCCCCTCCCCCACCAATCCTCCCCATTACAAGACGGTAAGATGAGCCAGTGTGTCCTCTTCTGAACGTATTCCTTGGAGTGTAAAACGTCTTTATTTCACTAAATTTTATACATTTTCCAAATTTATTTGAGCATTTCTGTGACTTTATTTAAGTAGTTTAAAGTAGGTGTGGTGCAGGTCTGCCTCTTTCTTGAGTCGTGTATTATAATTTGTCGTTTAAAAGTCAAACATTATTAAACATGCACTTTTCTAGCAAACTGCGAGAGGCTGCTCGCCGTCCACCAGCTGCATACGTCACGCGGTGCAGCACTACTTTTTAAATTAGTAATACAAGCAAAGGATTTCACGCAACATTAGACATGTTTTGGGATTTATATGAACATACAACAAAGGAAAAGTACTGCTTCAAATCCTACTTCAAACTACTGCGATGATTAGAAACGTCATCAGTGGCTTCAATCTGAAGCTGCAGCGACCCGCAGCTCACAACACCAAGGGTGCAGGTTCGATCCCGAGACTTGCAGGATACATCGGGGTGGGGAAGTGAAGAGTCAAGACACTTAACCCCAACAAATCAGACTGTGGTTCTAGACGGCTTCCACTGAGCGGCCATTTATGCTGTTGCAGGATTAAAGCGTATTAGTATTATTACCAGCACTGATGCTCTGCCAATCTACCAGGGGTTAAAGAAAGGTTTATTCTAGAAAGTCCTGACAGTGTATCGGCTGTTGAATCCCCACGGTCGGATCGCTGACATCTAACAACAGCAGGAGATCAGAGAGCGAAGTGATTACGAGCTGCAGTCTGAAGGAGAAAACAGCAAACATCAGAGCCGTTAGTCTGGACCAACAGAGATCAACGAGTCAGTCGACAGCTCAGATTAGCGGCATTACAGCAAGAACAAAGTCGGAAAAGTCTTTTTTGATTTTTTTTAAGATCCTTATTCATCAGCAACAAGATGCAATCGACACGGAAAGTTTCAGCAGCTGCCGGAGTGTCTGACACCAAGAAACAGCTCACATCATGCTTCAGGAATAACTCTGCTCGGCTGTCAGAAACAACATGCTACAAGAAAAAACTCTTAATGTGTTTCAAGCATGGGAACAATTTAAAACCATTATTACGTTTACATATTTTATAAAGCTCGGCTGTGCTTTGGAGCCATGTCTGTCACTACCAGATACAGATGTTCAAGTAATCAGACAGAAACCT
Source organism: Nannoperca obscura (assembly GCA_036024295.1). NCBI lineage: Eukaryota > Metazoa > Chordata > Actinopteri > Centrarchiformes > Percichthyidae > Nannoperca > Nannoperca obscura. The sequence continues at coordinate 9,873 of JAVQJL010008859.1, read as the reverse complement.
AATGTGTGCACACCGTGGGTTTCTCCTGGAGGCTGGCTAGCCATGTAGCATTAGCAACACAGCTACATGTGAGGCATAGACTGAACAACGTAAAGTCTGTGCACTGTTACATGACACCTGAACATCACACAACTGTTCTCATGCACGGGGGCACGGCCATCTTGACGCAGGAAAGCTTCTTCCCCAACTGCTCATACAAATGTTACAACACTGTTATCTAAAACATCCCTCCAGGTGATGTTTTGCACACACAAAAAACAACCTTTTTCGAGCATGTTGTAATAATCTAACAACAAAAAGTAAAAGTAATCACATTAATTAGATTTTATCACTATAAAAACAGCCTGAGTCATCAGTGAGGGACAGAAACACCAAAGTCTAAATATCCACTATTCTGTTCTGGAGTTCAGAGGTGAGACCTTGATATTTAACACACACACACAGTGCAGGTCTTGAGGGGCCGATAGAGTAGGCTGAGCTTTCGTTACTGGAGCAACACGCCTGATTAAAGTCCTCACGGGGGCGGACACACAGACACACACAGAGACACACACACAGAGACACACACACACACACAGAGACACAGAGACACACACACACAGAGACACACGCACGCACGCACGCGCGATCCTGATCAGTCTTGGCTGTGTGTGAACCTGCTGCTGTGGGACAGGTGAGGCCAATTTGTCTGCTGGGATCCAACAGCAGGAGCTGTCACTCTAATAAATTCAGACAGACAGGCAACACACACACACACACACTCACAGAGAGACAGATCATATCAACTTGTTCAGCATTTAACCGGCATAATAACTTAACTGTCATCCTCTCTGGCACACGCTGAGATAAGAGCTGAACAACGTGACAAATTTAATCATTTCTGCCTGTGTGAGTGTGTGTGGCCCTCCATTTTTTGTGTGTGCGCATGTGTTTAAAGTGTGTGTAAGTGTGTCTGTGTGTGTGAGAAAAGCCCGTCTGCAGACTCTGAGCACCACAAGGTTTTGACCTCAACGAGGTCACAGGTCCAAACTTGCTGCATCTTAAAGAAGTGATTTGTATTGACTTTTTACCATATTGTAATATTCACAATTACAATTATTCACAATGGCTCTTAACCACTAACAACCAAGAGGCTAAACATATAAAAACAGCCTTTTGAAAATAAAATATAACTTAATGGATGACACTGACACAAACCGTTATTTACATTGTCAGGAAATCAAATGAAAGAAACAAAGAGAGCGTGAACTAAAGAAATAAATAAAAGCCAAACAGGCAGAAAATCCCACAAAAGAAGGAGAAATGAGACAACCACGACAAAAAGAAAGCAATTAAAAGACAGAAAGTTAATAAAGAAAATGGAAAAAGTAGAAAAAGAAAGGAGGAAAATGAGGAGACAAAGGCTGGAGACATAAAGATAGAAATAAAGCCCAAATGAAGAAGATCACATTCCAGTGCCGACTTCCCGGGCCGAGTCATTCTCCTCTAATTACACAGTAATTGAGCCGAGCCGGACAGGATCATAATAAGACAATTAGACTAATTTGTTGGAATTGAAAAGCCAATTAAAGAATAAGTGAGCAGTGCTGAAAAGATCATCAGATTATATGAGCATAACAAACCGGCGGGGGGGCGGGCGGGTGGAGGCTGCTGAACCCAACTGTACCATCAGCAAAAAAAAAAACACTAAAAAACAAACACGGCGGGATTATGGGATGTCTTTATTGAAAAGTCAGCCGATACGTGTTAACAGGATTAGAGCTGGTAGAGAAGCAGCTCTCTGTCTTAGCCTCTTTGCTGAAACTCGAGGCTTGTAATCCGGGCGGATTGAGCCGACAGATGGTTTCAGAGAGATTTTCCTTCGGAGGCTGAAGTGTTGCAGATCTGCTGCTATCTGAATAAAACGGCCTCTGTGTCGACAAAAGGAGTCTCTGTTGCAAAAACAACTGAGAAACCGCCACCGATCCCGGCTGTGTGGCGGAGATGAGCAGCAGATGGGTGTGTGTGTGTGTGTGTGTGGTTTGTCTTGAGAACTGTTCAAGCTCGTAATTTAGTTTTAGTCGTTTGACTGAACATTTATTGTCTATTTTATGTTGATGTGTTATTAATTCAGATGTCCTCTAAGTATTGAATGCTGTCAGTTACCGTGGTTACAGGTACCACAGCCATATATGGTCATCTATCACAAAGTTTGTAATAGCTATTTTTAGCCTCGTTTACATGCTGTAAATAATGTCCAAACAGACCAAACCCCCCAAATATTCAGTAGCGATGATATAAAACAGAAAACATGGGAGCTGGAACACATTTTCCATTACTAAAAAAACTCAAACATATCAATACATGAATTACTGGAGTCTCAAATATCAAATCAACGCGATGGAAACTGAGCCGAGAGTCAGCGGACACACTTTAAAAAACTAAAACTGAGGGCGCACACACACACATACACAATCTCACTACCCATAATCCACTACAGCCCGGGCTGTCATCGAAGTCTCTGAAAACCGAGGATCATGGGAGCTCTGAGAAAGGTCAAGGCGAGAAAAAAAACTAAACAGGTGGGCTTTAATCGAGAGACACATACACACACACACACAAAGTCATCTAACCAACCTTGCACCAAGATATATTGATCACACATCCTCCCCCCTCATCTCTCTTCCTCTCTGAGCTTCACTCCCTCTCCCCTCCTCCCTTTCTTCTGCCCTCTCTCTTTTTCTATGTCATCTTTCATTTCTCGTCTTTAATATCTCTGGCCTTCCATCCATCCATCTATATTTTCACTCTCTGGATTTCAAAAACACCACTTTAAATTCAAGGCAACACCTGACAGTCCTAAATATACTAAGACTCAAACCTTTATGAAGGAGGAGTGGGGCTATTTGATGCTATATATTTAATGGGCCGATCACAAAGCGAGATGTGTGGATCCGGAGGGCTTACGGCCTCAGACAAACCATTTCCTGGGAACAACGGTCACAAAGAGAGATTTACAGCAGTAACATTTTAAAAAAGTGGTGGAAAGACGGGAAGAGTTCTTCACATTCTGCAGATATTATCTTTACTTTCACTAAATAAGTAAAAACATCAGAGTTCAGGGGCGAGGATGAGCCCAGCTGGCACAGGAAGTAGAATTAGATGACGTTTGTGGCGTCTGAAGCAACGAGCAGCAGGATTTACACCCAGTTAACATGGATCAGACTCAGACAAACATATGACCCAGCTCCATGACCTTTTAAAAGACTGATGACAGAGTCAACATCACCAGTTATCTTTCCAGAGTCACACAAATCCAGATTATTAGTTCTGTTTAATGAATTCTACAAAGTGAGCAACCTCTGCATCGGATCTGGAAGAACGTCTGGTTACAGTCGACTAATGAAAACTATAAAACAGCGGCAAACACCAGGATATTCCACTGGAAATCTTGCTAAAGTGCTGCTGATTTGTGGTCTGTTTGTGGTCACCTGTTTGTCTCGGACTGCTTTGTGAACAACAACCGTCTCTTGTGCTTCCAGTAGCTGTTCTTATCATTCTCAGATTGCCAGGAGGAGTTGATACTGTAACACAAAATGTGAGTCAACTACAGCAAACATGCAGTGATTAATGTCAGTGAACGACGGCCAGCAGGGAGCGTACCTGTGTTTCTTTATCTGCACCATTTTAAACCCTCTTCAGTCTCCAGTCACACAAACATTTGTCTCCTTGTAATGAAAGCAACGCAGCTGATGTTCCAGCGGAGAGAAAGAAAATCCTTTCATATGAAAGCTGTGGCAGGGCCTGAGGCGTTTCCCCGAGTCAAGAGTCAAAACCCTCCAAGAAACAGACGTCAAGTGCGTTCTGGCTCTCGCTCGTCGATACTTGTTAACATGAACAAGTTGGAGTCGTCTCTCTGACGAACTCCGGCTTCCAGCTGTGCAACAGATTTGTTCAGGTTACTAAATATTGACGGTCCGATCAGAGAAGAGCTGCACAACGTTACACATACCCGATGGGTCTTGTTGTGACCTCTGGAGATATGGACACGTTTCCTCACCATTGTACCTGGTTCTTCATCATCATCATCTTCAACACCACAATCTTAATTATTGTCACCAACAACAAAACCTTCGTCCTCATCATCAAATTCACGTCTTTATCAGCATCATCTTCATCACAGCAGACATTAATATGCTCTCATCATCACTGTAAACAGCAGTCGTCTTCATCATCTGTAGCAAAGAAATCTAAGAGATATCATCATCATCGCTGGCTGTTCCTGAGCTCTCAGTTTGAACACAAACATTTCATTGTGCATCAGAAGATAATCTCTCCTCAAAGCTAAGAGGCCTGCAAGCCTCTTTGTGGGCAATTATATGGAAAATTACAGCTGGACTCACTGCAGCTCGACTCAGTGCTTCCCCCTGGCTTCCTCTGCACAGAAGAAACCAGAGCAAGTGAGTGATGGAGAGAATCTGTCTCTGAGGAAGCAATAAAACGGGAGGATGGAGGAGGCGGCCGAGAAGCTCTGCAGACCGGCAGCGTCCTGAGAGCAGGCGGCAGCCGGGATTTAAACAGCATTTAGGAGGTCGATATACCTGGGTCATTAGCCGTGAGGATACTCCACCAAGAGACAGAACCAGCAAAACCTAAAGATTAACAGGCCGAAGCAAGCGAGCAAGACACACACACACACAACAAGCCAGAATGTGCATAAAGCACTGCAGTCGAAACAGAAAGCATCTTCATGCACACGCTCAGTCACACAGCGTCCTTACCTTCCTGCACCGCCTGGAAAGGGTTGTTGGGCTCGATGAGTTTAATAGAGTGTGTGATCTTCTCACTCTGCAGGACGTCATCGCTCAGACTGAGGTCAGACACGGCGAGCTGGAACACCTCGTCGTCCCGCACTGCGTTCTCCTCAAATATTGCACCTGGACAGGTGGACACAGGGAGGGGAGACGGGTGAGTAGGACACCTGGATGCTCATATCCAAAACAGCATATGTAACTCCACAGGAGCTCCAACAGAGCTGAAACTATTCAACGGGAAATTAATCCGCAAAACAATTTATCATCTTTTTATCATTTTAGTAACTTTTTAAGCAAAAGTGATAATCATTAAATTCTGGAATGAACTACTAAACCCCATCAGAGTATCCGGAGATGCTTTATAGTCCAAGCAGGCCACCGTAGAGCCCAGTCTGCCTGCTGAGCTCTAAAAGACCAGTAATCATGCTACGATCTCCATAGCAACATCGAGGCCTTCTTCATCCTCCATGCCGGTGCCTGTTCAGAGACTAAATTAGACCATTTGACACACAGACAGAATAAAGACTACAACCACCCATTAGCTGGTCACATTAGCATGTTTAAATGTGTTGCTAACAGGACTCTTCCACTTGATATCACAGATTAAAGCTTTCATATGCAGCTCTTGTTGGTCACAAGCAGCTTCTGCAGTAACCAAACCTCTTCAGACGACATGTCAAATATAAAACTTTGGGTAGAAGACGGATAACATCGTCCCACTGACATGTGACATAATGTGGTTTTATCTGCTCATTAAATTTGCTAAGATTAGACGTAGCTATAAGTCTCTCAATTAGGCTCCTCAGGTGCTCAGCGACCTGGTGAAACCTCGTGGGGGTTCTGGTCCAATAGTCTGCAGGCAGCTTTGGGCCAGTAATAACTAACCTGTACCTGCAGCTCAAAGGGTACTTCTGCAGCTTCCACGTATTCATGTTCAGGGGAAAAGATCAGGAATGTGTGTGATGCTGATCTTCAGTTATTGGTACTATGGTAGTCTGGCTGTACAGGACAACCTGAGTCAGCTGGAAGTGGATTAAGATGCAGAAAGACAACAAAAAGCTCAAAGTAAAGATTATGTAAATGTTTTCTGTCACTCCAAATACAAATGTGTCCAAAAGTAGTTAAAAATCACCACTGAACAACAGCATATAGATATCCGTTCTATCAAAGGGGGCTGATGAAGGGGCCTGGCCCCTGTGACAGGGCTGTGGGGGTAAGGTGGGCAGAAAAAGGTTAAGAGCCTGTGGCTACAACTGTGTTCTTGGAACAGAGATCTTAATCTTATTGAAGCCTTCTGATTAAATAAAGATGAAATAAAAAGGCTGTGGTATGTGCAGCTGGCCCGCGCTTTGTACCTGTCCCCACAACAACAAACATTAAATAAATCACATTAATGTTTCCTGCAGAGTCCAATAAATGGCTGAATTCATCACTTTTCACATCATGTGGCATCAATGACAGACATCCCCTTTCTATTGCACCCGGTAGCTAGTGAATAACAACCATGTAAAATCATTGTAAAGACTCATAATAATCAGCCCGCTGTTAATGAAACTGAAGTTTCCGACCCCAGCTGGCGACCACAAAGTGACCTTTTTTTAATTAGCGTTTAATAAACAGCAGGTGCGCAGTTACTGAGATAAGAGTGATGTTAATGTCAAACAGTTACCTGTGAGGTAGTTAGCTTAATGTTCTGACACCAACCTTTCAGCTCCAGCTCTCAGCAGGTGGTGTTAGCCCACACCTGTACAGTAGCTAGCTCCCGCTGTGTTTGCTGCTAACAGGTGAGCTAGTTTCCTCAGGGTCGCCATGTTAATTTACCGTTTCCGTCCCTGTAAAGCGAATTAACCCACAGGTGACACGCAGCGGTCCGGTTCCGAGAGGCAAAGAGCTCCTTTATTAGAAAAGGTTGAGTCCAGACAGCGACGGGACGGACCTTCAGCCGACTCACCAACAACGGGAATACAAAGACCGACAACAGGTTCCCGACCCCAGCCAATCAGCCAATCAGAAGCTGCCATCTGAATCAGTCACGCAACACTTTAACCGCAGTTACAAAGTGTCTAAACAAAGCGGCAAAGATCAAAGTGATACAATTAAACAACAAAAAACACACGAATCAATGTAAAGAAATAAACATAAATATTATTCAGACACACTTTTCAAAGTGAGCTTTGATCTCGAGGATAAAAAGAGAGTAAGAGTTCAAACTGGACACGTGGACCAAAGTGTGTGTCAGCTGGTGATGAACTGACTCATTTGCAGACTCATCATAAAGAAATCCTAGTTTTAAGACCTTTAGTTTGTTTAAATTGTACTTTAAATGTTGCATATTCCCAAATAAATCTGCATTTAGTTAAACTATCACAAACAAAGGGACCAGGTCCCAGGATGAGGCTACAGGGCTCAAAGCAAAATGTACTTTAGTAGCTGTATTTTCTGCTGCATATATTACCTGAAGATCATGTGATATGACTGAAAGCCCCAGAACAGCGCCCCGGGAGAGAGAAGAGGAGTTGGGATCTGGTCAAAGAGAAATGCTGCTGGTTTTTCATGCATTTATTTGTCATGAAGTGGATGAAAGTTAAGATTAAAGGATGTGTAGCAGGTTCCTGACAGGTTTAAGTGCAGCTGGGAAATCATAAATGTGTGCACTAATGAATGGATGGAAAGACAGATGCAGACAAGTGGACGTCTTGATAAATGGACCTTTTTTCCAGAATTTGTAATGCACAATTAGGAAATCCTTGCCTACGAGTCAGAATTCAATTTTCCAGGCTGCTTGTGCTCATTCATCTCGCTGAGCATCCAAATGACCTCTGCTCAGCACCCAGATCCTCGCCGGGGGGTTCTCCGGCCGGCGAGGGGACGCTGTCTAGCTTCTGGGCTTGATCAATCAATCATCCAGTTCTGAAATTGCCGTCAGTCAAGCGTTTTCAATTAAGAATGAATCTTGTTGCACCTGTCAGAGACACGGTGAGGGGATTGATGTGAGATTTATATTTCTCCTTGCAGCAGCAGAGCGAAGAGCCTCAAACTTCAACCAAATAATTAATAATGAGTGCTGAGGGTGGAGGAGGCGGAGTCCGTGAGCCTCCATGAGTTTTACACTCCTCGGAGCCTCGAGACACTAAAGGGTCACTTCGCCCAAATCACAAAAGACCTGTCCATGCAGGTGGTCTGGGTTTCATTTCTTCAGGTTTTCAGATTTCTGGAGGTGAATGAAAGTTAGTTTTTTGTGCTGCTGTAATCCAAATGAAAAATAGAAATCTAGTAAATGATAAATATAATAATAATAAAGAAGTGCATCTTTTTATAATTCATGAATATGTTGTGTTTGGGTCATTTTCAAGGTTCTTCTGTTTTCACCTTTCGGTTTTTTTGCTTTCTTATTCGCTGCCTGTCTCCGTGTCTTTTGAAATGCACCGAACTGCTCGATTCGAAACCTCACACACACACACACACACACACACACACAGTACATATGCTGCCATACATTCACTGCCTCCAAAATCATTAGCCTCCCTTCACCTGACCTCTGAGACCTCAATAACAGAGCCAGCCATGCACTCACTACAGCAAGTGACAGCGACCCCCCCTCAGTCCACACTTCATTATTACTTCCATCTGCTTTGTCCCTTCTGCTATAACAGCCTTAATTAAAGAACCTCGTTGAAGTATTACCTATAGATGTGTGTGTCTGTGAGCTTGAGTACACGTTTTTCTTGTGAGACATGGACAAAACAAACGTCCCCACAATAAAGAATATCTATGTATGTAATATATATATATATATATATATATATATATATATATATATATATATATATACGGCATATATATATATATATATATACGGCTCGTATCGGCACACCGGCCACTTGCAGCAGCACTACATGTGGTTGTTTTACACATAGACAGGAATCTATACAGAAGAAATAATGTCAAGAAGCAATACTTGACATTTTAGCATATTGCAAAACATTTCCTTTCACTGCATGCATGTGCTTTGAGTCTTTAAGGTCAGATTATTGAATTTCCCACTGAGCTGAATAGTTAATAAATGCCACAGAAACAGGGGAATCCTGTGTCAGTTGGAGAATGAATGTGTGATTTGGATTATGTGGCCTTTCCAGTGTATTTGCGAACATTCATACGACACATACAGGGTGGGAACTTCACACCAGCCTGCAGCCAAATGCAATTTATTTTGCCACTGATGCAAAAACAATGTAATGCAGCTGGTAGGTTCATCAGACCTCCTCGTCTCTCCAGCAGGTAATCAACCAGCAGCTCGGGGCTTTGGGTGTCAGAGCTCTAGCTGGCTGGAAAATCAGAGAAAGCGGCTGGTTTACTTGGGGATTTAGCGGCCTCTGTGATCTGCAACCATAAACCCTGGCTTCTTGCTGGACCTATTAATCTCAGAGCAGCTTTATGGAGGCTGCGACGCTCGCTGGGTGACAATACGCTCAGCTTTCATTTCGAGCGCCCGCTGCCACACGGAAATATGAAAATATGAAAATATTCCAGGATTTGATTTCAGGAGATATTTTTGATTTGATTTGTAACAAACTTTCAGTCTATTCCTCTTTGATTTCATTTGTTCACCAGATCTACTGTATTTACACAGGTGAAAGCTTTGAGTGGAACTACTTTCTGGGGAAATGAACTGTTTATATAAGTAACCACTTGTATTGGGTTGAATCTCACAGACAGATGTCTCTAGGACGAGTTAAACCAAGCTTCTGTCTTATCTTCAGATACACTAGAATGTGTTTTTGTTTCAGTGAAATTTGGATCTGTGGTGGAAAAACTAATAATTTAATTTACTTGAGTAGTTAAATTAAGAAAAGTATCCCATTGTGGAATTGACGTGAGTACGTCCTGTAATCAAAATGTTAGTTAAGTAAAAGTAAAAGTATAATTAACGGAATATATTTAAAGTATCAAAAGTAAAAGTACTTTAAATGCCTATATATATATATATATATATATATATATATATATATATATATATTTTAGTCTCGTGCGCGAATGTGTGGGGGGGAGTGTGTGTGTGGGGGGGCGGTGTGGGAGCCCC
>JAVQJL010008852.1:0-13558 GCA_036024295.1 Nannoperca obscura | reverse complement strand
TGTCCATCAATTGTAGGGTTGGCGGTTTGATCCCTGGCTCCTGTCAAAGTGTCCTTGAGCAAGATACTGAACCCCCAGTTGCTCCAGATTTGGAAGTCGCTTTGGATAAAAGCATCTGCTAGATGCAATATAACTCATATCAAAAATACACAACTCCAAACCTTGACCAACTACTATGACCCCCAAGCTAACGAAGTGAAGTGCTGTTTTATGATGGGAGGGGTTCTAAACATTATATTACTGGAACTTTGATACTGTTACTTAATGTTAATTTGAGTGCACACCCTATCATAAGTATTTTGTCTTTGTACTGTTTTATTATTACAGACAGTACTGTTTAGTTTAGAGAGAGCAGGTGTATAATGTAGCAAAACAGAACAAACAACAAAAATCGAAATATACTTTTTTATTTCCTTTATAAAGCAATAGCTGGTGAGGCGGCGGAGGAGGTTGCTATTTTTCTGACTTCATCTAAAAATTATACATTCACAGTGTGGAAGTCTACCTGACCTTTCATTTATTCTATTTTTATATTAAAAGTTGTTAGCTCTGAGTGTATCAGATTGTGTTTAAATCCCTAGCATATCATCAAGAATTAGAAGAAATCAAAGCCAGTGTGCATAAATCTTGGCATCCAGGTCCTTTACAATTTTCTTGTCTATAAAATGATCATGTAATTAGACAACAGATAAATGTTAAAGCAATTAACTAATTAAAGATATATCTTTGATTTTCTCATCAGTAAATGAGATATTGTAGTGCTGCAGAAATCTGTTGAGTATCCAAAGATCTGACACAGTCACCTTTTCCTGTACAATATTCTTTACATGTGTAACGAAAATAACCATAGAAGATTCATAGGTGGTATAGGACTATTATATGATTAATGGTTTTAATATTTTGGTGCAGGTTTTGGGAAACCTCTTCACCTTATAGGAGTAGTAAAATATCTCCTAAACTTTCAGTAGAAGAAAGTAAAGTATGTTTGGTAGAAAACATAATAAACTAAAACTAACCAATTTTTGTAGGGACTGTGTGTGTGTGTGTGTGTGTGTGTGTGTGTGTGTGTGTGTGTGTGTGTGGACATGTATGACTCATATTGTGGGGACATAAATCTGTTTAGCCAGTCACATTGTAGGGACTCGCCATCATTTCAGGGACACAACCTATAATGTAAATCAATAGATTTTAGGGTGAAGACTTGGTTTAAACTTCGGGTAAGTCAAGTAGTGGTTACGGTTAGGCCTGGATTATACTCCAGAACGGACGCGTTCGTGCGCGGACCTCGCGTACACGGAGCATTTTAAATTATACTTGTTTTTAGAGCCTGCTCGGCAGACGCGTTCGACACATGCGCAGTAGATCGGCATGTAAATGCGCATGCGCAGTAGATCGGCGTTTACACAAACAACTAATCAAACATGACGACACTCATACAAGAAGAAGAAGAGCTGCTTTGTCTGTTGTACCGAGCGCAAAAAGAGAAAAAAAGAAAAGTTTGAAAGTGTGGTGGACGGCGTGTTTTCCCACGCATGCGCAGTTGATGCTGTTGGTTCGCGGACGAGTCCGCGCGGTCATACTTGATTGCCCGGTACGCGTTCGTACGCGCGGCGCCGTAGCGGACTGCTCTGATGACGCAACTGACGTAATGCGCACACTAGCGGACGGCTGCGGACACGCGGTCGCGGAGGGTATAATACCGGCTTTAGGGTTGGGGTAAGTCCCCAGGAAATGAATGTAAGTCCATGTAATGTGTGTGCATGTGCAGACATTATCACCCAAGCATGCAAGCATCCAACCAATTATTTTAGTATTTCTTCCATGTCTCCCTCTCTTTCCTAATTTAGTTAATGTTGTTCCAGCACACTGGTCCAAAATGAATCAGCCCATATGTCATCCACCACTGCCTCCTCTCTATCTTTGTCATTTCCACCTCCTGTTTATCTGTTGGCTGCGTATTATCCCTGTAATGGTCTCTCCATTATCTCTTATGTTAAACGTATCCTCAAATTGCTTTCATCCCTGTGCCACTACTCTTTATTTCCCAGCATTCACTCAGTCAACTGATATCTTTTTAGATGTGACCACTTTATCCCAGTCAAAAGCTACACGCCAGAGATAGCAGGGTCAGATCTTTAAAAACTGCAGATAGTGGAAATGTGTGTGAAAAGCAATTTTGTCTCGGCCCGTTGTGAATAATTAAAGAAAATGCTTTCCCTTTTGTGTTACTTTGATGTGATAATAGATTTTCTTTAAATAAAAGTCGCTCTCGTGCTGCAGCTAAGGAAATGTCAATTTGATCTAGTGGTTCAATCACACTATCCAACTGTATGAACACATGTCAGGCCAACTGTAACTTTCTTTCAGAACTGATATCTTAGTGATCTCATGTAAGCTTTTTATTGGATATACAGCAAATGCCACATACAGGTCATATAATACATCTCTAATCTAATGAATTGTGATGGAAAGCAAACTGGGTCTGCTACTCTGTAAACATATAACAATTGTTACACTCTGTGAATTAAACACAGTAGACCACAGTCTTCATGTGTTGAGGGAGTACATACTCTTTGTTTTAGCTTGAGGCAGGGAGGGTGTTGTATGCCAATTGCGGTTTGGGCCACAAGGTCCTCTGGGAGTGGTGCTTCCATCTTTCCAGAAAGATAATTGGTGAGGAAGATGTTTTTTTATACATAGTCCAATAACCTATACATGGTTTTGTGAAGAGCATGATAGAAGCAGCCCGTGTTACTATGGTGATGTCTTTTAATGAGAGATCCTGGTTAATGAAAATAGGTAGCACAATAAGATGCAGAGCTAATTTTGTAATCCCCTGTTCACACCCTATTGCAAACAATGCGGTTTTGGAATATGGCCTTATATTATGTAGTTTACGTTTGTTTGTTTTTTATCGTTCATTTGGCACATTTAATTTTATCACTGACACATTCAACATATGTTACATGTTGCAAAGATCAGATGAGTAATGGCTATCATGATGTTTACCATCATTATAGAACAGTTAGGCCTATTTATCTCCAGGATTAAGCTTTTACATATTCATTAAAACAAACAATATAATGAGACAGTTTATGTCCATTAACAAACAAAAAACTACACTACATAATTACAGCTTAATTACACATTACTGTAATTACAATAGCACCAAAAAAGTGAAAAGGCCAAACGAATATACTTTTACTCTTTTTCTATGAAAAGGTCATTTTGGGCTGCCATTGAATAATCACAAGCCTTCTGTGCCATTAAATTATTAAAAGCTTGTACTTTCTGACAAGTACATTTTAAAACCCATGCTCTAGACCTCTGACAAAACCAATTTCATGTCAGCTCATGTAATCTGAAGTACATGATAACTGCAGTCTGGAAACATAAACACAGATAAATGATAATTGCCGCTCAGTTTTACATGTTCTAAGTAAATTGGAGGACTGAATTATTGTTATTGATGACAGCTCAAGCTGATCAGAAGGTAACTGGTGTGAATTTAGCCAAGCTTCTTCTCTGTCTAAAGATTTCAGAGAAGGATAAACTTCAATGAATTTTACAGAAAGAGTCCATCTGCTATGTCCCCTTATTTTTTATAAATAATAACAATTGCGTTCAATAAATTGTAGCGACCATTTGTAAGACTTTTTTTTTTTACAAAACTTTTGGGTAGACAAAATGGACAAATACCATAAATTCTCCAAAAGGTTACTTCAGTGACACAGAGAACAAGGCTTTATTTCTTATGTCCCCTTTTCCCTCATTACTCCAAAGTCAAAACTTCCTCCATGTTTATCCGTTGCCTGGATAAATTCAGTACAATGTTCATTTCCAAAGCATTTATTCCATCTGTAAAGAAAAAGTCAGGTGTTCTACTTTGCCTTTTCCTAAAATTATGTTGAGTTTCATTCATGGGAGCTTAACACTTCCTCCAGAATTTTCACACTAAAAGTCTTGTAGCCTTCCTTTTATACATAGGCTTATAATGTGGCAAAACATTAAGAAGTGATTCACTTTTTTGTATTTAGCTTAACATCAATCAGGAGCATGGCAAAGAAGAAACAACTGGAATTCATTATATAAGTATGTAAAAAGAATTATATAAACAACTAGAAATACTGAATAGCTCAGTGGTGAGTATGACATGACTCTGTTATACTGTAATTAGTAATGAGGCAATTCCACCTACGTTAATGTGTTTTTTTACCTGGCCTGTATTTGTTTGTGTTGGCTACGCCCCTGGCTAGTATTTGAGACTTGGCCACTGAATGTCAACCTTTATATGAGAATTTGTGGCGATTTAAAGTTAAGCAGAAATTTAACAAACCAATAGACTGGCATCCAAGGTAATGATTAAGGATACACGCTCACACACATACTGTACTCACACTAATTTAATCCTCATGTCAACCATGCGCATGTTGGCACAAAATATACAATCACCCATATCCAGTGCAGCAAATGCATAGCTATAGAGGCGTGTATGAAGACACTCAACCAGGAAGTGGGGCAGAAGCATGACAAAGGCTGCATTAACTGAAGCTTCAAACACCCAGCAGGAGCTCAACCTGAGTGTGTTCAAATCTAGGTCTGCTGAAACAAAAAAGCTCATCAAAGTGATTCTTTTATTACCCTGTGTCAAGTGCAACCCCCACAGCATATGCCTTCCTAAACACCAGCCCCAAGTCAACAACGGTTCTGCCCTAAATTTTGAAAAACCTCACCCAAAATTTCACTAAATGGAGGTGCTCATGTTCAAAAATATACAGACACATAAAACTTTAGAGCTTTATTGTAAAGATGCATGAGGTACTCAAATGAGCCCAATAAAACTCAAGCCAATTTTAAGAGTCTTAAATCTGCAGAGGCTTTGAAAATGTTCTTAAAGAGTGTATATCTCCAGGGTTGCAAATTGTGGCAATTACTTTAAAATACAGTCCTCTTTTTCTAATAGTGAAATCTCCTGATCCTTTTCTACACAGCAGTGAACAGGCGATGTAGCTTGAAATTGAATTCATTCATAATTTGAGGTCACAGCATTTTACAGAGAACAGCAAGTAAAAAGACAAAATCTCAGAAAATCGTTCCAACAGCTTTTTCAATTAGATGTGAGTTGGTCTTAAATATGCCTTTAAGAATTAGATTTAACTGTTCACTGGGGCATTATAACAACTACTGCTATGACATTAAATATTTAAAATGTGTCACCAGATTTGCATTAGGTGTTGCGTAATCAATTTCAAAAGGGATTGGCAATACTAAAGGGGTTTCAAACTAACTTCCTGAAACACAACTTCCCTTATGCAAATTAGGTTATGAAAAGATCTGAGATGCACGGAGGCACTAGGGGCAGGATTTGGGTATGTATGTCTCTGTGCACAAGGGAATTTGTGAAATCAAGAGAGCAGAAATGTAAGAGAAAATCAGATGTAAGAACAAGAAGAGGAGAGGAGAAAATGTGTGTGTGAGGAAAGAGTGGGAGAAAAATGAAGTCCTCAGAGATTAGATCAGAAATAGACTGAGTATAACGGAGTTCCCCTTGCACAGGGAGAAGAACAAGCCCCTGTTAGACAGACACACAGACTTTATTTACAGAGATCTGACACACACCACAATAATTAGACTGCTATTTCCCTCTAACCTGCAGGAGGTTCCTCAGCTCTCCAACTCTAACTGCTCAGAGTGCGGGCTGAGAAAAGAATAATAAATATCTAGGGATGAGTGGTTCTTTTTGAAGAGGCATTCAAGACATAAAAATTTAGCTGATGAGTAGATTCTTGACTTGGAGTAGTGCACAAGTCAGCATAAATAGGTTGCCACAGGCTGATAATTAAAACTTTGGGAGCTTATTTTAACATAAATGAGGAGTTCTCACTGATACTGCTCACTTTTAAAACGATCCCAGATGTATTCAATTACAATGTGATGTACTGTTATGTAATATTGGCTACATGTGAATATTTACCCAACTGCCATGGGTGGTGTAGAGTCTGAACCCATTTCTTATGGAAGCCAGCATGCCTATAGCCAACATGTAACCGTATTTCATGCATTTAAATAATGTTTCAAACACAGTATTCCCTGGAAATTTACATCCAGGAAAATACTGTGAAATGCATGTGTGCATCGGGGGTGGAAGATTCCCTTCGAGAGTATATTTTTATGGTGCAAGGAGGACATTTTGTGGGTGTAGAATTAATCTATATTGTATTCATACAGCCCTGGCTCTGTGCTTGACCTCTTGCTTGCACACAATGCAACACAACTCAAGACTGAGGGGAGGTGTGTGTGTGTGTGTGTGTGTGTGTGTGTGTGTGTGTGTGTGTGTGTGTGTGTGTGTGTGTGTGTGTGTGTGGCTGTAGAAAATAAGAAAACAGATCTGGATATTTATCACCTGCAGAGTCACTGAGTGAATTCTGAAAGAAAAGCACAATTGAAATGGAGTTTCAGATTTTGCAAAATGCACTGCAAGTTTGTTTGTAACAGCAGACAGACAAAGTTAGAGATCTGTTGAACATAGTGAAGCATTTATCAACTAAAGAGCCAGATATTTACTTCAGGGGTTGGTAGAGACCAAAAACAGAGGTGAAAGAGAGTGAATATTGGACTTGCATTCATCAGGTAGCCACAAACACAATTCCAAATGGGTGATAATGTTGCTGTGTAACTGCTGGATCTGTACAAGCAATTGTATGCTGACAAATTTGCCATATCAACTTAAAAGGTGATGATATGTCAATGTTGTCTTCACAACTTGTTCTTCCTGATCCCAACTGGCGAATAAAAAGCAGTTATTGGTATTAGGTCTGACAAGTACATATTTTACTGCTGTCACATTTCAAGAAAAACACAGCTTTTTAAAAGTGTGTTTGTAAAATTAAGGAACAAACAAATCTTTTTGTAATGAAATCAAATCAAATCCCCTAAATATCAAATAATATAATTTAGTCAAATTGCTGACTTTCGCATTGATTCACAGGAAACGATGCATACATGTTATCCAGTGTTACTATTTGTCATTTTATCTAATTGATATCACCTCAGTGTTTACTGTTAACTTTTCTAATGTTATATCCAAGCTGTTGATGCTGCTAATGTTAATCGAACATTTCCTACTGCTGCTGCTAGCTCACATTGAAAGAATTGGCGAAATACGGGGTGGGAAACTTTTATTGTGAAACAAGGAAATGGAAACGCAAAGCATTTGTCACCCAGATTAGTAATGACAGCGAGCTATGGAGAGAAACTAGTTTCAATATGGTCACAAATGTGTATTACCTAACTTCAAGTTAATATTTTATGATTTTAAATTTTACCTTCACAGATCTAAAAATGTCTCCTTTCAAAAAGCTTCCTGTGCATACGAATGTCTAAAAATTGTATATTATAACTTTAATGCCATAGTCAGCCACTTTCCCTGGAGTTTGTGTTCAGAAGAGATACAGGAGAAAGAAGAAAATTGTATGTACTGTACATAGGGGTTACACATATCTCATTAAACAATTTCAAAATTAGCCTAAATGTCACTGCAGTAGATAACCATACCCATTGAAGTTCTGGTATTGGTTATATTTGTGGATGTTTAACATTTCCAAGGCATTTTGGTAAAAAAAAAAAAAAAAAAAAAAAAGCATGATGGTGAAGCTAAAAAATAAAACTTTTTTAACCTCTTAAAACCGTAATGATTAAAAATATGAGGTTTTCATGAAGCAATGACAATTTGTCACTGAAGAAAAGCAGAAACAGGCTGAGTGTTTTCCTCAAGGACATTTAAGTTGGGATGGATTGTAATAAGAGGGCTACTCTCACACTCTTGAATGAAAAAGCATTTCCTGTGAGACAAAATGAAAGGGATGTGTGGATAGTTGCGGTGGATGACAGAGGAAGGGAGGAGTTAATGAGGAATGAGGAGGGAAGAACAAGGCAACAAGAGAGGTGCGCCTAGAGAGAGGAGTTATAGTGGATGTAAAAGGAAGGAACAAACAGATGGAGAAGGAAGAAAAAAATATAGGAAGCGATAAAGGACAAATGTGGAGGTGGAAGAAGGAGGGTAATCTGTTTATCAGAGCGTTGGGTAAAGCATTATGCAGCACAGTGTTATTAAAGCTGGATGATGTATAAAAAATACTTTCAGTGGCCCTTTGTCACTGTCTTGTCATATGTACTTTTTATTACTTGTCTGCCATATAATTTTGCTGATAGCTATATTTAAAACAATATATGTTCTTCACTAGTGATATAAACATCCACATACTGTTAAGTTTAGACCTCTACAAATTATGTTCTCTAATCTATTTTATCCCCATAACAAAATGAGCAGTAGCGATTCATAAATAAATCTCTCTTCATAGCCTCAATCATCTGAGTCCAAACTGTAGTGCTGGCATTATTTTAGTGTCAGATCGATGGCAGAACCAAGCAGGATCGTTTTTCCCACCAGCTGTTGAATTATTCAGTCGAGGACATCCTCTGGGGAGATTCCTGCTCAACCTGCCAGACAGACACAGCAAGCTTGCAGCCTGGCAGGGAAGCTCGGGATAATTACAAAATTCCCAACAGCATAGTCCATAGTCCACCCAAGTCAGCAGAGGTCAGGTAACGGGCAGCATTACAAACTGTACGGTTAGGACCCTGACAATCTGCGGTTCATCGATCATTTATGATTTGCATCATCATTTTTTCAGTGAGCTGCACAATGTGATGTATGACTTTGTATTTTTTTAATTGTCAGGTAAAAGTGTCGTAACATCGTGCCTTTGACATGCTGTCACATAACAAGAATCAGCTTATATTTTGTTGGTAAAACAGCAAACAGTATCATACTGTATGCGTGTCTCCAATTGAAAGACAAGAAACATCCAGATCTCTGCCAGAAATTTACATTATGCTGGAAGTGAACGCAGCAAGATTCTTGAGATGAAAAGCTAATGGAAATGAAAGTGAGCCCATACCATATAAACAATATCCAAAACATTTTGAAATTGTTTCAAAGTAGGTCAGGGTAAAATGTATGATTGTTTCAGTGAAGTGGGTCACTGTGGAGAGAGGATCTCATTGTCGCATGTCCTTCCTCTGCTTGCCCCTATGACATGCTTCTTTAGCTAATGAGATACTAGCTCTCACAAAAACTGTGGCTCAAATCCTTCACAGACACACACAACTTGCAGCAATCTGGAATAATATTAAGAGTCTACAGCCATGCTAGTAGCTTTATGAGGCTATGCTAAGACACAGCAATGCTTTGAGCTAAACGCTTATGTCAGCATGCTAACATGTTCACAATGACAATGCTAACATGTTTAGCCTGTATAATGTTTACTATGGTCTCCATGATTTAGTTTAAGCATGCTAACATTTGCTAACTAGCACAAAGTGGTACACTGACAGACCAACAGACCAACATTGTCATACCTGGAGCCACACTGCGAACACACACAAAATGCTGAAATACACACACACACACACACACAAAACTTGCAAATTACTAATTACATATGTTTATAATGACTTGGCTACTGTGAGAAAACACATCGACAGTAAAAGGGTTTCAGCCAATACCATTAGGATTAGAAAGTGCTAGCATTACAGTAAAACATTGATGAGAGGACTAAGTTGTTTTGAGAGCCGGCAGAAAAATGTATATTCAGATTTATTTACAGTCATTTGTTTGAATTAAAATACTCAACCATAACTGCCCTAAACTATCACAAACATAATCACATCCTTATAAAGGCAGCCAGGAGAACAAGTTACACACACACACACACACACATTCATTATCTACATTATTCCCCTTTCCCTCAGGGCGTTGGTAGCTCCATAATCAAATCCAGTCATCTCACCCACACACTTTTCACACTTCTCTAGCTTTGCTGTACCACACAGGACAATCTTGCCTAATCAGTCCGTCCTGCACTGGGAGGCAAAGAGCCAGAGCTGAAATAGCACCACAGGCTCAGAATAGGCAAACAATCTCACATCTACTCTGAAGAGTGGACTTAATCATGCATCACTCACTACAAGATGCTGACTAGCCCACAGTTTGTTAAACTGGCATAATACTGTTTTCATTCAGTTATCAGTCTCACTTGTGTAAAAAAACAAGTTAGATAAATTATGTCGTCTGGATTTATTTTGAGGCTTTGTATGGAGTATCAAGAAGCTTTCCTTGGGTACAATATGTAAATGCAAATTAATAGTAATTTCAAATTAAATTAAATGCAACTATACTCTGTTTTGCTAAATAAAGCCACAACTGCTGCAATGAATGAACATTGTGCTTTCGGAGTGAAAATAAAACTTCAAATGAAAAATCCCATCAACATAAAACATCTTACATGATGTGGTTAAATTGGACACATGATGTACTTGTTGGTAAAGAGCTCAGGGACTTTGGTGCTGGACTGCAATGTTTCTGCTCATTGGCTCCATCAGGGAGAAATACTAGCAGATCCAAACCTGTTGCTCATTAGCTGAAGCATACCAGACATTGTTTCTAATTTTAAAGTACCACAGACTCAAATTACCATCACCTTGACAGGACAATTTGTTTAATTAAGCATGAAGCTATTATGCAATATATCAGAAGAGGCATTTAATTCATGATCAGCTGCGACATGTGCAGAGAAAGTTCTTAAGATTTTTGGGACCAGCCAGCTCACTGAGTGACTGATACTAGAGTGCCCCAAAAAAGTCTTGCCACCAATAAGCATTCCTGCTGCTGATCAACCAGCAACTGGAAGTGTCCAATCCCCTGTGTCCGTGGCCATCACTGACATGCTGTTCAAAACAAATTAGTTCATTGTGTTCAATTGGGATGCATGACTTGTTGTGGATGTGGTCCCAGTGGGGATGAAAAAGCGGTATCTTTGTAATTGCCAGGTGATGGTAGCTGTCCACAGCTGTGACTCACTTTCCTCAATAGCTCTGACTGAGAGCTATTAAGCTCCCATTACTCCATCACATATGCCGAGGACCGATGCTTCTACCGCTGCACAATGGGAGCAGTTCACACAGCTTAATGACTGTTCATGCACCCGTCTTGTTTATCAGAAGGTTTGATGCTCAGAGTTTTAGTGCATTGTAATTTCTTTCATGTTTTTCTTTAGATTTCATGCTGAACAAAAAAAATTATCTTTGGCGGGCGTGTCTTTGGGATGACTTTGTAAACTTAAGATGAACACCATTTGAAAAAAGTGTTTTTTATGTACAATTTCACATAATGTTCAAAGTACTAACAAATTTATTGCAGTACAGACAGCACACAAAATATGAGATTTAGAGAATCAAGTGTTGTGTCTTATTTTTCACATGGATGACTTATTTTCTGACCTTGTACTTTTGGAAACAAGGATGTGTGTGAGCATTCACTCACCACACTAACAGAACCTACAGTGCATTGAAAACTTTCTGCATTCCCGCCGGTGGATGTAAATTTAGAAATAATGTAAGATCTTTGTATACTGATGCAACATGCATCTCCTCATCCTTTCTGAGAAAAGTGAAGAGATTTACCTTTAGGCTGTCAGTGATCACTCATCTCTAAGTATCTCTAAGCACTAAACAGGTCATCTTATACAAATACTGTTTCTGTTGTATTTATTTGCTGTCTGCTCTAGTGTGTTTAGTGCCTACAGAGATATCGTGTCTTGGCTTGACATAAGCTTCTCAAGAGTCTCAACGCAATCCCTCGATCCAGTGTAACTTTGATCAAATTCTCATCAGGGAGCCGAGACAAGCATGTTGTAGACCCCTGTCAAATGTTAGTAATGTCTCCTCCAATTAGACAGATGATTCAGGTGAACTATGATTCTCCACATGCAGACCAAACATGAATAAACTCAATCAAACCCTGAACTGAAAGAAGATACAGAAACAAAGTTCTCACTTTCGCAGTAGAAACTGTAAATATACATAAAGATTGCAGGGCTTATTTTTGTCACAATGTTATTCCAACACATCGCTGCTAACCAAGATATAAAAGTTATGATCCTATGATCTTGAAAATATTAAAATATGCTATTTGGTCATTTTCATGAAAACATCAGCACACTTTTGTAGTGTTTTGGTTTTGTGTAGCCGAGAAAGTCATAGCATTCAACCATCACAATAAAACTGGCTGCAAGATCACTGATAGTGTGCAGCTTGAGAAGAGCAATGGAAACATTTTGATGGCACAATGAAATGGGAAAATGTCCGCCTTACTTTCACAAACTAGAAAACTACTTTGAGGGTTGGCCTTTTAGGATGTAAAAAATTTAACATTGCAGCCAAATATATAATATATTATGGACCAGAGTGAAAAAGATTCCTTTATGGAGAATCAGTAACACAACAAATATACTTAGAGGATGTATCTGGAGTGGAGCATGCATGGATTTTACAAATTAATGTAGCTTTGTGAAAATTATCCTTAGTGCCATTGTAGTTGTATTCATGTCCCTTAGATAAAACTTAATACTTGACTGGGGGTTGTTTGCGCGACAATCTGCTTCACAGCAAAGGTTACATTTCATGGATCTTTGCACCAAACAGGGGCCACAGACTCCATCCCCAAAACTGAAATTCATTTGAACTCTAACAGGTTTACTGGTCACAGTCTGTTTAGCTATTTGGGACACAGAGAAAAGTAGTGTGTGTGTGTGTCTCATCTTCCATGTCCCCAGTCCTTCACTGATAAATTTGACTTTGTCTTCCCATGACTCCTCTGCTCTTGCCAGTCCGCCAGCAAGCCTGGCAGCCAGAGAGCACAGATCAAAGCCCTGTCTCAGCCTCTCAGCCACCAAAGCCAGCATGACAGTGAGCCATCATTAATACACGCGGAGAGTGTTACCCTTCTTCCTTTGGCCTTAACATCAGTTATGTTCAGCCACTGATGACAACAGCCTCACCAGGCCTTGTTTGTATTCAAAGAGACTCTTACCCAGGCGTAAGAACTGGAAGAGATACAAGCTTGATACAAGTGTGCAGGATGGAAGAATTTGATGCGTACAGGAATGAGACAGTTAACCCTCAGCAGCAGAGCTGACGGAGCTGATTATAACCATTCCTGTGTTAAGACGCTGACAACTGAACAGTGCTGCTGTCAGGGCCAGAGGGGATTATTGAGTGACGGATAAAAACCAGCATCTTATAGTATAATAGTAATGAAAGACAAAAAAAAAGCTAAAACAAGTCTTTTAAAAGCAAAGATGACATTTTATAAATATAAAATAAGCAAGCAAGGAAAGGAAAAATTACCTCCCAAGTGTGGATACGATCTCTTGACATGCACATTTATAATCTTCTCAGTATGCTTACAGTCCACTTTATAGAATTAGTGAAAGCATTAGTCACAGTCAGTGTGCAGAAGGCACCAGAAAAAGATTCCTGATTTTTGGTTTCTGTTTTATTTTGATAATTCCTGTCTGTCTCCCTGTGCCTTCCTGTCTTTGTTTGTTTCCCTTCTTAGTTTGATTACCATCACCTGTGTCTTGTTACTCACCTGTGTCTCATCCCCTCGTTTGCCTTCCTTATTTATAGTGGTCCCTTCCCTTTGTCTCTTGTCGGA
>JAVQJL010008828.1:0-34542 GCA_036024295.1 Nannoperca obscura | reverse complement strand
ACAGGCTTAGAAAGTGAACAAAACTAAATTCATATGTTACATAAACCAGACATGAGGGATGGTTTATAAAATGGATCTGCCTTTTGCTCTCTGACGCTTTCACTCTTTTGACAGCAGCCAGAAATATCTCCTCATCAGTCCTGAAATCTCTAACAGCTCTCCCTCCTATAGAGAGCATCGCCCATGAATGTGTGTGCCTGTACATGTCGACATACATTAGAGTCACAAACAGTATCTAAATCCATTTTGACAATGATAACTTTCCCCCGTTTAAGCAGGTGGGGAGCTGACTGAAAAGCCCGGGTCCATGTGGGAGCTGACTGGAGACGCAGAGTCGCCGGAAGCAAAGGAGAATCAGAAAAGCCAAGACTCCTGCTGCTAACTGATAACATAAACAAATAGTCCCCGTTATACATCCCTCTTGCCTTCCTGTCTGCATCATACGTTCGGCCGTACATGGTTTACAAAATGAACGAATGAGAGGAGTCTGCACATGCTAAAATGTATCCACTTGTAGCCTCAGATTGACCAGATTCGCTGCCTTGAAGGAATTTTTTTCAATAAAAATGATATTACAGAGATTACCTCCTCTTATCGTCTCCTCTCTGTAGGCTCTGTAGACAGAGACAGACAAGGATCTAAGAGAGCAGGCAGTCAGTCATTTTGGATAAAAGGTTGAATTCAGTGAGGAGCACATTCAACCCCGAAAGGACCTGGAACCGCAACTTGTTATTCTAACAGAGATGTTTCCTCAAAGGCTGCAGTTTGCGAGATGTACGTTCAGAAAAATACCTCAAATGTCATCATGAAATGAGCAGGATCAACACATGAAACTCCTCAGTGAAAACAGGCTTCATAATAGAACTCTATTCCCATCTACAGAGCTTTGAAAGCCTAGTGTCTTGACAGACACAAAAAGGGGATCTTAAAGCTCATAACTTCTTCTCCCAGAGGCACGCCACTGAAACTGCAACAGCTTGCGTGTTATTTGTTGTCTTGCCAGGCGAAGAGAAGGTAGCAGGCATAAAGGCATGCTGGAGGCAACATGCCCAAACAAACGTCCACTGGCAGACGGCGCTTTTTTTTTTTTTTTTTACAACTTACAAACTGCATCTTTAAGCAAAGATTAGTTTAAGGATTACAGGGCTGGATGCTTTTAGCTCCTTGAGAGTGCTCAATCTCTTTCCTCAGAGAGTTATCTCCCCTCCCTTTTCACTCATCCTTTATACTCATTAAACAGACTGGAGGTGTGTGATAGATTAGGGACGGAGAGGGATAGGGTGAAAGAGAGAGAATTAGATTCTCTGACACCCCGCTAATTGAGCGGTCTCCTTTGTGCCCGGCCCAGCCTGCCAAGTTTTAATTAGCAACTAATCAAATCAATATGGAGGCTGCCAAGCGAACAGGAAGGTACCTAGATCGTGGGAAGACTGCCTGGATCACCGCTGCCTCTGACCTTTGCACCTGGGGGTCGTTTTTTTAAGGCGGCAAATGACGAGGGCCAGGCATTACTCAGCTGCTTTAACATTGAGATCATTGAACAGGGGATTAAAACCTGGGAGCTGGTGTTCAAATTGATGTGTTGTCTTTTAAAGTGGCGTGAGAGGGGGAGTGATTTTTTGATAGCAGAACTGTGATCAACTTGTAACTTGTTCATGCAATTATAAACACCAAGGGCATTTTTAAATGAATGAGACATCAAAGAGGAGGGTGTAAGGATGCGCACCTGCTCTGTATGCACACACACACAATAAATTCGGCCATTTTTACATTAATTAATGACACGTGCCTACACATACACCCACATTCCAAGCCATCAGACACACCAGTCCTTCAACAAACCCTTGAAAAGTGTTAATTATGGGGAAACCTGGTGTGATGTGTTGTGCCATCTTCAGAGACAACCACATACGCTGGAGACGAGAAGCAGAGCCACTTCTGCTCTCTCATCTGCCTCAGGAAGCTGTCAACACATCCTGACCTCCCCTGGAGGCGTCCAGCTGGGTCTGACGTCTTCTAGAGCCCGGGGGGCCCCCTGGCTCCTACAGCTGCTACCTCTCTCTCTCTCTCTCTCTCTCTCTGTCAAACACACACAAATACATAAACACTTCCACACACTTACGTAAAAAAAAACTAAAGAAATAGCATTCATGTGCCCCAGAACACTAACACTTGTTAACGTACATGTACGTGCACACATCTTGTCCCACCGGGCCCTCAGACCACTAGCGTTCTTCACTTTCATCAAACACAAAGTCAAAGTGTTCATCGGCTTTACTGGCCCGTGACATTTATGTGTTTCTTTTGCCCGCAAAGACGGGATGATGTAATTGGGAAGTGATGTCATGTCTCATGGCACCATGTCTCTGGTGTTGAGAGGGCATTGACAGCAGTGCAGAGGCCAAATTACACAGGCATCCTAACTGAAATGTCTTACCACAAATAGACTCGGCACCAATGCTCATGTCTGGCTCTGTGCTTACAGACATAATTAGTTCATTTAAGGCTCAATTCCTGCGTATCCATCAACTGCCAGTCTATAGCCAAAGTTTCCTTGAAGGAGACACCAAACTCAAGCTCATTGTAAGTTATTCTGAATAAAATCATTAACACATTTCCCAATAACTGTTTCTAAATACAGACAACTACCTTCTAAAGGAAAGATAAGACAACATGGTAAAGTAAAGGAGGGATGCCAAGCTGGGAAAAAAGGGAGTTTTCCTATCTTTGCCTTTTGAGATAAGATTTTAAGGATTTTATTCTGTTATGGTCTCGAATCCCCAGATTGCTTGGGGGAATGTTGAAACTATTAAAATATTTAGTAAAAATCCTTGGCTTTCAGACGGCCCTGTTTCATTTTGATAGGTATTTTCATAATCTTTGTAAACTAAGTGCTTATGTTCTTTGGGCATAATAAAAAAAGGTTTTATTTTGGAGCTACAGAGAACACACAACCTTAAAGAGGGTGATTCACCACCTGAGAATAATAATACTGACTTGGATATTGGCAGATGGGAGCCTGCAGCGGGAACTGCAAAGAAAATGTCCATCAAGTACATGATGCAAACAGAAGCTGAGGACTGCAAGACAAAGCTTTCTGACACCAAATCCAGATTTTTTTTACAAAAGCAAAATTTATGCAATATCTACTAATTTATGATGTGATGAAATGCAGAGATGCAATGCAGTGCTATACGAAATGGTAACGTGGATACGATTTTATTGATCATTTGTTGAAATGCATGAAATTACCTACGTTAACATTTGTCTGACAAATGCCTCTTGTGGCTGTGCAAACTGCAACCAGTGCCTGTGAGAAGCTGAGGTGGAAATAGTGTGATGAAGTTCTTACGCCGCTGTAGCTTTAAGAGCGGTCAGCGAGGACATGCTAGCAATGGGTTGGACCACCACTTTGGACCAAACTGAAATATATCAATAACTATTTGAAGGATTGCCATGGAATTTAGTACAGACATTGATGGTCACTAGAAGGTGATTAGTCTCAGCTAATGCTGGAGGAAGGTGCTAACTAAACATTACGTTACATTCATTCACCCACATGTTTTTGAAATGCATTCAAACTCAACAAGAACAAGAGCTTGATGCCATCAAAAAAAGTGTTCATAGAGCCAATTTGCAAATGTTAGCATGCTAACACGCTAAACTAGGATAGCAAACGTCACACCTGATAAATATCAGCATGTTAACTTTGAAATTGTGAGCATGTTAGGATGCTAACAGAACAGAAACTAGTCATATTTGTAATGGTCGTTAGATCAGATGATGCTCACTTGGGTTGTTTTAAAAGCCTGTGACTTGTTGGGTGCAGTATAATGCTATTTGATGTGATATGAATGTGCCTTAAGTAATATTAGATACTCACTCATTATTTATGTAAGCCTAAACAGTAATCACTTCTTACGCTGTGATTTACTGCGGGGCATTCTGTACATCATCCACATAAGAGGCCAAACTGCACAGCAATGCTCAAGGTGATCCATAGCGGACAAATGAGAGGCCTAATTAATAACGGCAGCCTCTTGCTTGCACCTCTTGGCCTCCCTGTTATTATATGTACATTAGCAGCTTGTGTTCATTGCCTGCTAATTAACCATTGCTTAAGATGCAGTGAGGGGAGGAGGCGGAGGATAGCAGCAGCAGCAGCAGCAGCAGCAGCAGCAGCAGCAGCAGCAGCAGCGGTGGCGGTGGGATCCCCAGAGAGCCACCTAAGATGCAGGACCCAGAGGAGCACGATGCCCTTGAGGACATCCAGGGACTGCAGGGCAGAATGGATGGCTGCATTCAGAGCCATAAATTCACTGCTTCCTAACTATCTCATTCATCATATGCACACCAGACTCCTCCGCACTGTGAACACACCAACACACACACACACACAGGCCCTGCCTCCCTGGTTTGTCCTAGTAAATAAGGCATACAGACAGAGATAGGGTAGAGAGTGAAAAACATGAGATAAGTGTATCAGTGAAATGACCATATGACAATGCACAGCCCTCTATTCCACCTTGCAATGTGTGAATTCATTCGTATTATGGGAAGACAACAGTCCCCCCCCCCTCTCTCTCTCTACAAACGATACATTTCCATATCTTCTTCTCAGCTGGTCATTTATTCCAGACTTTCCTCAGGTCTTTGTAGATACGCCGTCTGTCAGAGCTGCGTTGGGCGGTGGAACAAATCACATGGCTGGAAGTAGAAGTGCGTCGCCGAATATGATCTCGTGCAACACCCAGGTGTGTTTGTTTTGGTGCGAGAAGCAGCGTCGCCCGAGACTGTGTAACCTTATAAACTGAAATCACTCTTATGCTGTTGTTTGCACTGATGCAAAGGGTGTTGTCTGCTTTTGATTGGGGTTTCTGGCTCTACTTTTCTTTCCCCATAAATGCAGATTCATTTCATCCGAAGACGGCGCTCATCAAAGTTAAAATGTGTCCGCTCCTTTCACTACATCACTGAGCTGTATTGTTTCCTGAATCAAATCAAGACCCGTCAAGGAGTCAAATTTTATTTCTAACAGACTTTGTTTTCCACCCTGTGTTTGAATCTTGGTATTAAAAGTATATTCCGTGTGTTCCGAATTCACTTTTTCACATCCGCTTTCACTTTTCTAACGGACTTAGTTTTTCTCCATCATTTCACTGTGACCCGCTGAGTGCTTTGTGTTGGCAGGAGACAATGTTGAGCTGAGTAAAAAAGAAACTCCTCTCTTTTGACTGAATCCACGTTTCATACTTTAACTGCTGTTCCAATATTAATTCTGTTATCTCTGAATCAATCATAATTAGTCTGGCTGCTTGCTGGCCAGCCTGGCCTGAATGCAGCATGAGGACCAGGACCGGAGGAGGAATCCTGAAGATGAGACGTATTTCTACTGCCCCCAAGTGTTCGGTAGGGGAACTTCAATAATAGAACAAATGGAGCTGCTGGTATTAGACCTTAATGACACCGTCAGTTATCCCCAGTGCAGCTGGACAAGGGCGCTCTATGAAACCCGATGCCATGATCGCAGTCAGCTAATAAGTTTCCAGAGTCCAGTGGTCAGTCGCTCGGCTTTCCGTGGTAATAGATGTGATGTTTGCACAAGGACCTAGGTGTCAACTGTAAAATGCTTCCTCCCTGCCAGGAAATTTGCACTATCGGATTTGCTTTGCTCAAAGGCTTCATCACGATCCCACTGGGAAAGAACACCGAGAGCCCAAATCATTTCACAGCGCTCTCATTCGTCAGCCCAAGTCGAAGAGAGAATTACTTAGGCAATGGAGATTTTTGTCTCAAGGAATGACAGAGGGTTGTAAGCAGAGCAAAAATCAATGCGGACAAAGCAGCACTATTTCAACACTGGAGAGGCACATAACAAAATATCTCCAATTCACTCCACACTTTGACACTTTGAGAACATGTTGACTGGAATTCTTGCCACTGACTGGAAGATAATAGCACAAAAACAAACTAAATTCAGCAATTAATTCATTTTGGAGTGCAACTGTAACATAACCTCTGCTGGTGGACGGCATCAAGAGGAGCTCTGAGACAAAACAATGATCCATTCTGGGTAATTCACCCAAATGACAATACAAAAAACAAAACAAATCTTATGATATACATAATGAGTTATGGTTTTATTTGACTAGATTTTGAGATATCCACCATTTCGCGGGAACTCCTTTCTACTGAAGAAACAGAAAATGGAAAGTAAGAATGGCTATTTTTAAATAAATGTATTTATACATGTATTTTTATTTTAAAACCCAGTCAGCACTGATTTGGGGATTTGCATGTCAAAAGACAACTCAAACGTCAAGGCTGAAACTGGGCTAAATGTGCTTGAAGTACGTTGGACTTTCCCACCATTTTTGCTTCGTTCCACCATCTTTATTGTAGTTTGTCACTTTGATTCGGTGCTAAAGAAAATCCTATACGCACAAGCATGTCAACATGTTTTCTATGAGTAGAATCTCTTCAGTCTCGATGTGTTCAACAGAGGCTCACAAAGACACAACCGAGTGGCTCTGCCTCTGGCTCTCCCTATCAAAGCGGGCCAAACGGCGGACTTCTTGTTTGGGCATTAATGTATTCCATTTGTTTGGAGAGCTGCACGTCTCCTCTCCTCCTCCACAGCGGTGCTTTCAACCCTTCGGGGACATCTCAGGGATCCGGCTGACATATGGTGAAGACTGGAGAAAGATGTTGGAGGCTGCCAGGCTGCGGACCCTGGTACCCAGGTGTACAGGCACATTGTCTCCGAACAGACTCTGTCACTGTGGCAGAAACGCTGAAAGGTTCATATTCTGAGACACATTAATATACGCTACAGCACGTGTTGGAAGCTGAAACCTTCATTAAACAATACTTAAGTTGTCAGCGTACGAAAAGAAAACATGAAACCCATCACCAGCTATCTCTTTCAATGTCATCTTCCAACTTTCAAGCTGTAATCGAATCAATAATTTTCCATAACTGTTCCATAACAACTTCTTTGTCCATCGAAAGCCAAATATTATTAAACAGGCACTTCCCAGGCATTTGCACACAAGCAATCTGCTAGCGCTTGCTAACTGCAGATATTCCAGCTGCCAACTAGCTGCATATGACAATGTGCATCACGTGATATTAGTGAGGTTTCAACGCTCAAATCAGAAATCAGTAATACAAGGAACGCATTTCACACATTATGGTTTTTATGTATATAACATGTGTTAAACAATAGCCAGAACAATGCATATTCAAAACATTCTGTTCATTCCAAACCATTTCCAGGCCTTGAAAACAGATTTTCTAATTTCAAAACTTTTTCAAGAATTTCATGTCCGTGGAAACCCTGTACAGTATAAAGGCCCTGCATGTCTCAACTAGGCGGTGACGTTTAACTTGGTTTTGGTTACTTTGGGAAATGGTGTTGATTAAAGGCTGCTTAAAACTGAAATAAGAAATGAATCATAAAATCATTTTGAAAAAGTCCTGTCATTATGTAGAAATGTGGAATGAATCACACATAATACTGCTGAGTAATGTTATGTCGCAGGGCTGGATTTGTAGTCATTTCTCCTAAAATTCTCAAAGTTATTATAATTCGTTTTTTATTACCTTAAAAACACAATCCTGTTTCACTTCACAATTACTGGTCACCAGAATTATTTTGAATAAACCAAGTAAAGTCATTTGGGAAAAAAACAGACCACTTTTTTCTCGTGTGAATTTATTTTTCATACTTTCTGGAACTTCTTTGGTAATCACTTATGTTCCTCTTTGATATTTCAAACTTCTTGTGGCATTTCTCTATTGCTTTTTATCCCCTTGAAAGGGTATGTAAATGCCACCATTCACCAGAAATTAGTTTTTAAAAGCAGATTTTCACAATTGCCTCCCCCAGGGGAGCATTGTTCCCCTGGAGTCTGACAGAAAGTGGTCTTGCAGAGATAATTCTTTTTAAAAAGGCATTTCCACTTAATTAGAAAGTGTAAAGTGAAGAAAAGGAGAGCAGAGACGGGAGAGAACTTTAGAGGCTTTCGAGGCTCCTGACACGTTTCAAACTCACAATATGGTCACAGCCTTTGACCGAATCAGAAGGGAAGTTGCTCTTTGGGAGAATTTGCCCCTAGTGTCTCTCTCTTTGATACTTTACAGCATTTCTCAACTTTAAAAAGTACTGTCAAAGTGTTTACGAGCTTTGTGAATAATTGGCGTTTTTCTTGCTGACAGGACATCTGATCCCAGGTGGTTTGATGTCAAAAGGCTCCCTGCTAACAGAGCGTGAGAGCCATATTTCTGCGGTCCTTCTGGGCTCTTTATCTCGGCTGGTATCCTCGATCTTTAAAACAGCAGCAGCACAACTTTGTATTTTTCTTAAGTGCTGTGAACCCACGAGGGCGTCCTGTGTGTGCTCTTAGTCCACTAGGAGCACTTGGACAGAGCTGTTGCATTAGCGGTGCTGTTACCGCTCCTCTCCAGAGTCTAATGCGAGGTCAGCAGCCAGACTCCAAAGAGTTTGGGGGACAAGACAAAATACATGGGAGGACCCCAGATAAGCGGGGGGGGGGGGGTGTAACCGCGTAGCTGCTCTTACCGGCCACAACATGGATGATGCGCTTATTAGAGGCTCGTCTGGTCCAGGAGCGCGGTCAGTGATGGTTTTGAGTCTCAACAGGCGTCGTGGGCCGACTGATAAGTGTATTGCACTCAGTTCTACACAGAGCCACTTTCACCCTCAGCAAAGGCAAAGCAGGTTGATCAAAATCAAATGATTATTCTCCTCTAATCAGGTTATAAGGGCAATGACCACAGATTGGACTTCCTCCAACCCCTATTATCGCCTATCACAGGCATACACTGTGGTTTTACAGTCCAATGAGTATCCCATGTAAACATGTTGTTGGCTACTGTAAATTCCATTACATCCACTCTGCACACAGTATTTGGGCTATGGGCTTGAGATCCGTTTGTCTCATGCTGCTTTGAAATCTGCGCCAATATATCATTTTTAATGGCTCATATACGCAGATCAGCTCTAAGATTATGATCACTGGCAGGTGAACAGTCACAATCTGCAGTGGTCAGAACCTAGCAAAAGTGGTCCATGAAAAAATAAATAAATAAATAAAACTTGATTGCCGGCCAAGGCTCATGACATGAACACGATGAGTTCAAGGTGTCGACTTAACCTCCGAATTCTCCAGATCTCGATCCAATCGAGCATCTGTGGGATGTGCTGCACCAACAAGTCTGATCCACGCAGGCACCTCGCAACTTCCAGGACTGGATCTGCTGCCAACTCCGTGGTGCCAGACACCACAGCACCCCTTCAGAGGGGGATCGGTGTTTACCTGGAATTTATGGCGCTCATTTTTCATGTTTTTTGGTTGTTTTTTTTATATAATCTATATTTCCCCCTTTCTATGCATTATAGTTTTGCATTTCAATTATTAGACATTGGTGATTGATAATCACTTAATTGTTTTACAAAGGCTTGGATGGTTAAGTTGGGAAACAGCCAGTGGCTTTTCAGTTTGGTTGGATAATATTTGCATATCTATCTCGTGTTAGTGCCATTTGTGCCTGAATACCTGGAAAAATACAGAAAAGTAAATCTTTAACTTGTGGGAGCAAAGAACAGTTTGCAGATTATACTCTCATCCATGTCTTGCTACTTTTGTCAATTATAATTAAGCTGCATCAGTTTTCAACGAGTTTACATGGTTAATATTTTGCCTAACCCGTGTACTTGTAGTGTGGGTGCCAAGCTGTGTTCTTACCAAACAATCCAATATTGTACCAATACCATCCTAGTGCCTTCTCCAAGGATTTTTGTCTTTGTCTCTACAACACCGTTATTAAACTTCAAACAGCTGCAGTTTGTTTTATGTCAGCTCTCTCGCGCCTCTTTGTAGGAAATAAGTCACAGCAGACCGACAGCTTTCCCCTGGTTGTTTTTTTTTATTTGCAGTTTAGATTTTAGAAAAAGAATCCAAGGATTTTGCCTCCTGTGTGTTTCCGTCTGGCCTCTTCATGGTCCATGATGCCAGCTGAGGTGGTCAGCACAATGTATCTGTGGAAGCAAAAGTCAGCAGGTTAGCATACAGGAACCCATAAGACTGCACGTGTTCAACACAATGAGACCGCTACGGTGCGATCCATGACTCATCTTACACACACACACACACGTGTCAGTTATATAGAAACTGTTTATAAAATAAACATGTAACATTATATAAATCCCAAAAAGTTCCAGACATTTTGGATTGTGCCGACTGTTCTCGCTAGTGTCGGAGCAAAATACAGAGAACATATCCACACGGTCACAGAATACCTTCATATTTAACATCTGATTAAACCCTACTCCACTTAAAAAGGAATGGGCCTTACATTTTTATAACGTAACTCATTTGAAAACATTTTATGATTCCACACATGGTTCATAAACTGTATGAAGACCATTTCAACTGGAGAGGAAAAGTAGTGCAACCTGCGGGGCGATGGTCTTGGTCTGCTCTCGCTGTGTGCATCTCAGACCACAGACATATAGCTGCACAGATAAATAACCACCAACTCAAAACAACTCCCGGCATGTTGGCTCAACGGTGTTCAAGCTACATGGAAAAAAATTGGGTATGGTGGGACCACACAACTCAAAACGTAAAACTGGTGTAATTATCCATCATGAAACCAATCACTGTTAAGGCAAGAGTGGATTAGCAAATTTGTGAGGAAACTCAACATTTTGGTTACGAACTTGCTACTTGGCCTGAGCGAACGTGCAAAGATTCATTTTAAATCGGAGCATAATGCCAGCTTGATGGATCCCCCCCTGTAATCCTCAATGTGAGCTTCACTCCAGCTTATGACCGCTCCCTGTAGCCATGGCCACATCCGATAAAACTATAGCACACAGTATACTTATACACTGTAGTCAAGGCTTTACAAACGGGGCTATTTCATACTTCTATGACTGCACGAGGCCATCTGTAATAAACAGTTATCTTGAGCAGCATCAGGAAGTTACACACACAAAAATCTCACTTTCAATAGGTACAATCTATTGACCAGTCCTCGTCAATGACATCCCTTATTATCTCTTTAGAGATAACTTATATTGAAACAGCAATTCAGTGTGTTCAGAGTAACAGAAGCCTGTCATTAGTAAATGGGTTTAAATTAGTCAAATTTGATATTGATAAATAGATCAATGTCTGAGCTACATAATTCTGTACACGATCACATCACGGTAATTGCCCACTATCAACGTGCAATTATGCTCACACTTCAGGCTATAACATAATTTACATACATTATTTTTTGCCTCGTTGCATTGCGGTGATACGAGGGATGCATTAACACCCGTCACTTTCTCCACACAAAGTGACATCCTCTACTCAGTGTGATGAATAAAATCACGGCTCGTTCGAGGTTCTCATGTTCTGTATCCCTGCCTGCACGCACACAATGATATGCACACGGGATTCTTCCCAGCATTCAGAGTTGCCGCCTGCCACTTACTAGCACCTACTCTATAACTGTGACCACATTCACATGAACACTACATTCTCCAGGAAATTTAATATAGGTCATGTAAAGTGCATATTCTATGGGATATTTTGATGGTAGCAGTATGCGATTAAGATGTGTGGAATATGACAGTATTAATTCAGGTTTTAGAAACAGTCGGTGTGTTTATAGAGCGCATTTGGTGGGAAGGAGAAACATTATGAGACTGACAACAGGTTTTCGGATATGCTCAAATATTGCGACCCCGACCTTTTCAAAAAAGCGGTTTAACGAATAAAAGAGGGAGGCTGTGTTCGCACTGCACAGGGCTGCATGTAAAACGGGAATACAAGTGGAATATTCATTTCAATTATCTCAGGAATATTACCTTTTTTGCAATAAGGGCAAAAAAACCCAGAATATTTTGTGCGTGGAACGACATCAATGTCAAACCACCACTAATAACCTTTTTGTACAAGACACCATGAACTTTGACTGTTGGCAAAAGGGGAAAGTAACTGTATCCAGGACTTAAAGCACATAATTTGTTACATTGCAAATTGTTACAAATAAGGATATTGGGATTTTTTGAATAAAAAGCATTAACACCATCTTCGAATCTTGCACACAAAATAAAAAACAAATTTTTCCAATTCAATTACACGGACAAACGATCAAGCAAAAGAAAGCGCCACAGCAAAACAAGTTGAGCATGAACTTCATGATCCAAGAGCAAGACTGGAGACCATAAGGACTAAAACATCTATACTCTTCAGTGCAGTTGTAGGTTCCACACCACATTACTGACGCTGTGCAGATTAAAAAGTTACCATATGCGACACTCACCCAAACTGTCTTGAGGGCAGCAGGTTGTTCTGCCACTTCTCCAGGTCCTTGAGTTGGAGATCAAAACGTGGACTGATCACACCACACTGAAAGATAATATATATATATATCGCGTGTGAATATGTATTCAAGGTTGCAAGCAGGAACTAAAAGCTACAGGTTGCAAATTGAAAGATGCACCATCTGCGTTAGCCGCCCCCCCCCACCACCGCTCAGTTAGAAGGCTGTTGCATTTGCCACTTTCAATGCCCCCTCCAAAAGAATAAAAAGCAATGAATTATGTTAAATACTATATTTTTGCCATCTGGCCAATCACAGACAATGTGACGAAGTAGCAAATTGAATACAAACAGTGGCTTAAAAAAACATTTTGGGATTTGAAAGGGCAACTTTTTGCAGACCTGAGGAACGGCTGTCAACAGCTGTAACAGAGCTCTCAAAAATCTCAGTTTCTAGTGTTATTCATGTTAACCCCAATGCAAACATAGCTCAAACAGCATGCATTTAAAATTGTTTTACAAGCAGCGGCATAGACTTTACCTTGTTCAGCCTGCCTGTGAGATTGACAACAATTTTCCCGGCTCTATGGTCGTCAATGATCTCAAACTCACCAATGTAACCTGGGGACAAAAATTTTGAACATCATTAAGTAAAACACTCAAAAAAAGAAAAAATCAGAACAGAACATTGAAACAGAGCATTACACAAAGAACTTTTAGCTCGATGTGGATACTTTTACAAAAAAAAGATAAAGACACTCTTGCAACTCTTTCTAGTAGCTTTACAACAGCACATACACCGACTGCGCCAAAGCACTGCCACATGGCTAAATGATTACCCAAGTGTATCTTACCAGTTCGCTCACACAAAACAGGAGTAACAGCCACTCACCGTGCTTCATCATGACGGTTAGGAAGCGCACAATAACCTTGGAGCAGGGCCTGATGAGGACCTGGCGTTTCCCACGCTTCTCAGCATTGTTGATGCTTTTCAGAGCATCTGCGAGAACGTTCATGCGCACCATGATGCCTGCAGACACATACAAAACATAAATTATGGTGTTTAGAGTGACACGAGTCTGAACGAAAAGAAACTAAGCTGTGCCCAATTTTATATCCCACTCCAGGACTCTAGTGTGCCCACACCATTTAGTTGCTTCAGATTATAGAGCGAAGACCTAGCCTATATTTTCACGTGCCAATTGCTGTCCTCCATTCATCTGTGGAAATCTCTCTTTTAAAGTAGGATCGTAGTGGGACGCATTTTAACCTCCGCACGCATTATCTACAAAATTTGAAAAAGTTAGCAAAGCCCGGCTAACCCCAATCAAGTAACGACTTTTTTAGCAACTTAGCTAACGTTAGCACGTTACCTGGGGCAAATGCACTTTTCTGATGGTGAATTTGACTCGCAGCAGGTAACGATGCTTTTGCTTGAGTTACGTAAAACGCAGACTTAACCCAAAGCATGGTCCTCCTTGCCACACAGAATAGCTACCTAGCCTAGCCGACTACATTGTCAAAGCACAGCATCTCCTAACATTTGAGGATACGGTGGTCAACAGCGTCGACCGCGTATACAATTTGTTCCACACGGAAAACAAACAGCTTACATGCCTCATAGGTTTATAACACAAATACACGTATGTGGTCGTAAAGCTAAGCGCTATCAAGGCGCATTGAACGCACCGACTCCCAGGGCCGGGCAAGAGGGACTACTCGCTGAAATTTCTAGCCCAATTGTGTTTAACTCGTTTCACTTATTGAGACGATAATCGCCCAGAATCATTAGTGTGTACTTTCGCTTCAAGGTGATCAAATAAATTGACGCTTTAACGTTCAGATGCTTTAGATACTTAAAAGATTGAAGGTAGCAATGTAAAAAGGCTCCTTACCGGTTCTGCAATATGGCGGAAAGAGGAAGTAGAAAAAATTTGCAATGCAATATGGGAAAAAGTCCGAGACTTTTCCAACTGAAGATGACCCACACCACCACGAAATTACCGACCCTTGTCTCTGATAAATGACTGCTCATTTAAAACGACACCGAGAGGATTTGCGTATTTACTTACTTAACAGTTAATGTGGCTTAAATTTGTTCAGCAAGGGTTTATATGACGTGGTTATTTTTTATTCAATCTTAAGGGTGTTACTGCGTATATTGTAATACATTTATAGCCTGCTTTCAACTTTAAATGGAGCCTCTCGAGTAGGCTGTAGGCCAAATTATAAAAATCTTAAATTTTGTAACATATATTTCGTTTTACACATTTTAAGCAGCGCCATCCAGTGGTGAGGATGAATAATTGCACGATTTTATATCCATCCATTCTCAAGCCTTTTGTTTGACTTGTGAGTTTGCTAGAAACCGGATGAAAATATAGCTACAGCCGAATTTTTGCATACTATATAATACAACCATATTTCGTTTTTTTACCCAGAGAAACGCATATATGGCCTACTGAGTGCAAGCAAAGATATATGCAATATAGTTTTCAGCATCATATACAACAAAGCCTGCATTTGTTTTTATTTATGCCAAACACATTTTCAAATCAAGAAAGGGAGGATATGGTCATGTGCTTTGGGAGCAAAAGAGCTTCAATAGATGATTTATTAGGGTTATGGTTTGTTGGGCCTAGCTACATCGTAGGTTCATCATTTGTTGCTCTTGTCGTGATGCTCCTGTTGAATTTCTGCAATCTTCTTTTAAAGTTGTATTTCTGCTGAGCAGTGGCATTTACTGAATGTAACCTTTTAAAGAGATTGTGCATATTTCACCAAACACTCAGATTAACATTTAATCATGTTGAAGAATCAGAGGTCTAAAATGAAATGTCACGATCAGGCATGATTCATGTTTTTTTCTTTCGAAGGTCCCATTGACACAAGTTAAGAAAAATCTTGTCTTTTTCTGTTCAAGACAGTCAAACAATCAACTACTATTTGTGTTTCTAGATTATGTCACTTTATTTATACCAAGCAGAGGAAGTTTTGAGATGTAAATGCTCTTCAGACCGGTTTGTAAGTCTCTGTGGCTCCTCAAATTGTTGTCAGGGTTAAAAGCTCTGCATCAGTCTGAAAAAACCCTAGGCCGGAGTGCAGAGACAAAGGACATCCCTAAAGCATCTTCTCATTGCACCTTCTCACATATAGAGTATGATAACATTGTAATAAAGATCAAAAAAAAGATCACGTTGTCAGAGCCAATTAATATCTTTATTCCCAGTTTCAACATGTGCAACAACTCAGTCTGATACTTATGAACAACAGGTCAAATCCTCATGGGTTGACGCAGTTATTACAGTACCCAGATAAAAATCAAACATACAGTTACAGCAACATCTGTATGTGCCTTGCAAACCTAGCATGACATTGTGGAAGAAGCGTTAGTTGTAAATGTTGACAAAAATGAATGACTGCATTGCATAGTTTGTATTAAGTCCATGTATGTCACTAGATATAGGACATCCTGGCGACTGAGCGGTGAATAACCACAGCGTTGTTGTTGTTGTTTTTTTGTTAAGGGAGATTTTTTCTTCTTATTGCAGAGTTCAAATCTTAAACAATTAAACTCGTGCTGGTCTACACAGAAAAACATCAATATCTAATCACACTTTTGTCTTACATGCACATAAAATATGTATACATATGATGTAATATATATAAGTTAGCATAGGATCAGAAGCTACAGACTAAACAAGTCACAAGATTCACAATCAGTGTCTTTGGAACTGTGTGTGCAAAGAAATGATTGAGTCCATGTTAGTACAGTTTTTGTGCGTTCAGAGGTGCATTTTTTTAATGTAAGAATCAGAGTGCTCAAAATTTGACACATGAATAATTGCTATGCTCTGAAAAGTATAACAGAGCATCAGTGAACCTTCATTTAAAGCAAATTCAAATGCTAACAACTACAGAATAAGGTGTGCAAATGTTTCTTTTTTTATGAGGCCTGTCTATAAGCAACATGTCTGTGCCTCTGACATTTTGAGGGAGCCTCTATTTGTAAAAAGTATAAACTTTAAAACTCTGCCACCATGCTCAGACAGTTTAATTTTCATGTAGAGTGATCAGGATGAAAGTGTGTTGTAGGAGGTACAGTATGTCCTTCCATCTGCTAAAACTCAAAGCTGTTCAACCAGTACAATTGACACACCTTTGGTTTAGACCCAAAGCTTTTCCCTCTGGTGTCCAGTAGAGGGACAGCCAAGCCACTCCGGCTCAGATGCAGTGACATACCCACCAGTCAAGTCACCAATTTAACAGACACATGAAGCATAATGGAATGCTGAGCCGCACAAGACATAGTAACCAGATTACTGTACTATTTCTATGGTTACATTAAAATTTCAACACATTTCTTCCTCTATCAAGCCTTTGCATGGCTATCTCATCAGCTGCTATCCACTTTTACTCTTAGCCACCATTGCTGACCATGCTGGCCAGAGAATCTGCAACTCCCAGGGGATCCAGGCCTAGCTTCTGGAGGTCAAGGCCCATGGCTACCAGCATCTGGAGCAGGGTGAGCTCCTGCTGGGTGGCCTGGTCCACCAAGGCTGGGCAGGTGGGGTTGCACTGAGGCCACTGGCAGGTGTCCACCAGGTGGAAAGGACAACCTTTGGCAGGGGTTCTGTTGTTGCGAGTTGCTTCCAGGCTCCTGTCCCAGCAGTGCAGGGCCCGGGGCAGAGAGGTGCCTCTGACTTGGAAACTCATCCAGTTACTAGAAGAACAGAAAGATTAGAAATAAACAGAGACAAAGGGAGAGAAAGACGATATGGTTTCTAACTGGGTAATCAGAGATGTCATGGTCTGATTACAAGGTTTGCAATTTGCTTTGGCCACTTTTGGCTGATTATCTTGGTGCAGCAAGTGTAACATCACCGAACCACCACTGCAAAATTACCTTGACCTTGGTCCTTCAGCTCCTCGCATTAAGAATCATCACCCTCAATAAATACACCTAACTTAGCCTGACTCTGTAAATCTAGCTAAGACTGCACTGACCCATCAATATCCATCTGTGCAGTAAAATAATGAGTGTGTTCGAGGGGTACCGAGAGGTTAGGGAAAGTGTGAAATGGCATTCGGTGACATGAAGAATGTGGCATGATGAACGAGCGAACAAAAACAGCAGTATGAGCTCACTCTGTAGAGATGACTACTGGTAGAGCAGAGAATAAAATGAGGGGCGGAAGGTGTAAAAGTGCATTACAAACACAGGAGTGAAATATCCATTCTTACCTTTTGGTAATCACTGTGTGGGAGAGGCAAGACGGAGCAAACACAGCCCTGAAAACACACAGGAGAAAAGTCATCTCCATCTTTTATTTAAAATCACCCGGAGCATTTAAGATGCACTGTTATCATTATGTGTTACTCTTCCAAACTGGTGTTTGGGAACTTACGTGACATCTGTCAGTGAGTTCTTGAGCTCCCTGCCCAGGTTCTGGATGTACTGCCACTGCTCCTCGGACAGACTCTGTCCTCCCATGTAGATGTTCTCCACTCTCAGCTGTTCCTCATCAAACAGCCACTGCACG
Source organism: Nannoperca obscura (assembly GCA_036024295.1). NCBI lineage: Eukaryota > Metazoa > Chordata > Actinopteri > Centrarchiformes > Percichthyidae > Nannoperca > Nannoperca obscura. The sequence goes on along the minus strand of JAVQJL010008828.1, from coordinate 16,655 downwards.
ACAAACAGAGGGGCTACAGGGAACACAAAGAATATTGAAGATGCTGTAATCAATATATTTATATTGACAATGGGTCAGTTGAATGTGTAATATTAAATGGGACGCTCATTGTGATGAACCCACAGAGAATTGTCACCCGACTTTCCCGAACTCTACAAAGATCTTTACTCTTTTGGTTCGATCTCACGGCTCTCATTTGCGTCGTTTCCAGACACAGCAAGGAGTTGTTTTTAATGCTAAAGCTCTGATAAACATGTTGTACACTACCTGCTCAGCACCAAACAGCACGCAGACAAAATTAGCAACCAGCTGGTGAACACATTGGAGCAGAGACAGATAGATAATATCTAAGTCAGATATTGCCTTCAGTAGTTGGTGTAGAAAAGAACAGAGCTAAAAAGAGTGAACATTGGACTGTGTTTGCCATTTCAGCTTTTTAAGATGATAATATGTCCGTGTTTACAGCTTGTTGTGTTGCCCCCAAGTGGCCAAAAAATATATTATTTTGTCTGTAGAAAAACGAGCAAGTTCTCAGGTTGAATCTGTGTTGCTGTCTTTTTTTTATTCTAGCAATAGGAGTCACCAAAGACAGAAATGGTCAAATCCCACACATGGAACACTGCCTCACCGCAGGAGATCAAGGTGAGCAAGAAAGGTTGTGCCAGCACGGCTCGCCTGCTCACGGCTCTTCATGGCATGGCTCGGAACGACTACCCTCCATAACGGAGAAACCTTATAGAACTATCATAGCTTTCAGATCTACAGAATATCAGCTGTTCAGGAATTGAATGAATTGGATATAGCCAGCCACTGTTTTTTATCTTGTGGGATTTTATCAATCCAAGACGTTGCAAAAGACCACGTTTCTTCCGCTGAACATTGGACACTTGCATATTTGCAGTCTGTTTTCTGAGTTAATTTAACTCAGTCCCTCATTTTTCAGTGCACATTACTTTTGAAAACTTAAAGACAAATATATAGCATTCTAATCCAATATCACAACAAATGCAGGCACCAGCCATCACTCACAGGTCAAAGTAGAGTACAGTTTGTGGCCAAAGAAGCACTGCCACTCGTCTCCTCTCGTATAGAGCTGCCGACACCTATCAGGCACAACCCCATTCCACAGCCTGAGAAAACAACACACACTGTCAATACACATACATCTATTACTCAGTTGCTTTAACACATCACACAAAAAAGCATTGAATCGCAAAAGAGAGATCATTTCTTATTCTACATCTGGTCTATGTGTTTTTTTACATAAAATCTATATCGTCTGACTGAAGAATGAATGACTTTACCTGAGTCCTATCTTTATAGCGTCTTCAGGTGAGCAGGAAATAGTCTCGGGGCAGTTAGGCGACCTCTGCTGTTTACTCTCTAGAAACCACCCAGAGTCCACGAGACCTCGCACCTGAGTCTCTGCACCGAGCTGCTCCAGCTCACTGGCCACCCTCTCAATATTCAGCAAAACACCTGTTCCGCCAGCACTGCAGGGGAGCAGAGAAGATCAGTAAATCGTTTGGCTTTGAGAGTGCTATTTTCATAAGGGGTATCAAAATGCCAGCACATGCCAACTAATAGCAGGGGTGTCAAAATTTAGCAGCTTTGCATTCAGTTAGTGTATTCTGTTTTAAGGCTGGGGTGTCCCAACAACCATGTTGCTAACCTGGGAGGAATGTTCACCATTACAGGGCAAGGCTCTTTAATACACATTACGTCATTGTTCGCAGTTGACTGTAAACATCTTTATTGTTGACAAGAGGATGCACCAAAAATAGCGCTTCTCTTGTTTAACATTAGGCAGGGGGTATGGTCCAGAGCATGCAGGCTCTTGTCCAAAAGCTGTGGTCAGCATCAGAGCACGAGCGATAAAACAAACTCACCTTGTGCCAGACAGCATGACAACCTTGGCCAGCTTGATTCCTTTAGGTACAAGGTCTTTGATGACCTCACGGATGATCAGGGATCCCATGAAGGTGTACTCAGCTGATAACAAATACACACATGAAACGATTGGGAGCATCACAGAAATGAAAGTTCAGAAAGTTAGATTAATCAATTCTTATAACCAATGGATCTATGTCTTGAAGGATCTGAAGAAACTTACTTGCATTTGCATTTCTCTCTCTCTCCTTTTCTCTGCCTTGTCGTGGTCTTGGAGGAGGGGTTGGGGCAGGACCCGTGCCACTCCATACATCACTGGAACAGTACGGGATGAATCTGTAGAAAAGGAGACAATCAAATTTGTTAGACTAAACCTTTAGGCCATCAAGACAATTCATACACTCACAGCAAACCCCTGAGTGTAGTAAATTGAGCAAGGGTGCTTTTTATTGCGTGTGAACTCTATTTTGTAAAAGGAAGATTGTATAATTTCTTTAAAAGGTAGTCTTGCTTTAAAGATGCACTATCAACATTTTCCTATCGACACTGGATCAAGTGACCATGTGTAACATGAACTAGGACACTCAAAATGATAAACCTTGACTAAAGACTTGATAAAGACTTGGCAGTTCCTTTTAATTCTGAGGAGCGTTTTAGCATCTTTAAGCTCATTGTTTGGGTTTTACAGCTTGCACCTTTATTGTTTTGGTTCACTCTCACTATTCTCATCGGTCTCTTCTAGAAATAGCATGCAGTTTTTTTTCAGCAAAAAAACTTTACAAACCCACTGTGCTCTACCTTCCCAGCATCAAATGGCAGACAGACAGAGCTAGAGACCAGCTGGTGAACATAGTGGTGCATTTAGCAGCTGATGAGGCAGATATTTCCCTCAGGAGCTGGTGTAGACCAAAACGGAGCAAAGACTCCAAATGTATGCTAACGTTTCTCTGTGTCTGCTGGATGTGTACATTTGCAACAGTTTGCTAACACGTTAACCACAGGAACTTTGTAACATTACGTGCTTATATGTCAAAGTGGCCAAAAAAATCAATCATCATATTTTAATGTTCACAGAACTGTATATTTAGCTTTATCTTCTTCACCATGTCGAAGAAACATTTACAAATGCACATCACACCCCCAGTAGCCAGAATTTGAGAATATACAAGTACTTACACAATGTTTGCGTTATGCCAGTGTGGGTTTTCTTCCGCTTGAGAAGACAATATTCCAGTTCCTGTAAATCCAGCAACCAGAGATCAGACAGATGCCTGTTTGTCTCACACAAGATTACGTAAAAAAACAAGTAACATTATGGGAACATATATGACATGCATTTAAAAAAATGTAAAACCAGCTGACCTACCTCTTTTTGTTTGGGGCCACCCCGATGAGCTCATTAGTCGTGGGATATTTTGGTATCTGGAATCACAGGACTCTTTGCTGTGGCAGCACCAGCCACCTAAAAATAATAGAGACTAATATTAGACATTCACATCAGGCACAACAGGGGAGACCCTTGTTAGCCCATCATAGAAGCCTGTGAGGAATGGACAAGGAAAGGAATGCACCTGTAGCCTGGCCTACTAACGAGACAATATATTCACTTAGAGTTGGACAAAAAAAGACAAACCATTCTTTTAGTTTGCAAACTGTCAGCACCTGATTTGTTGATTGACTTCTAGTAGTCAGCATTTTCTCCTCCAAATACAACAACAGTATGACATATATGTCAGTAAAACCAATGTATTAGGCTCTACTGCTCAGGATAAGGCACTCATAAACCCTAAATCCTGTCAGAGAAAGTCACTTCAGTCAGGTAAAATGTTTGTGTTTGGGACAATGTGATATACACCTCTTTATGTAGACATAAGTCAAGCTGGAGGACAAGCCACATACATACATACATACATTTAGATAAAACACATAAACGTGACATGCAGCAAACAAAAAAGAAGAAAAACTGAAGATGACATCCCCATCAAAATTCCAATGGGGGCGGCATGCCAAAACAAGCTGACCTTTGGGGACCAAATGAACCAGTTGGGTTTTTAAATACTCACCTTCCAGAAATAACAGCCATCGGCGGCTTCCTCTGAACTCCTTTAGGTAAAACCTGTGGAACCACACATAAACAGCAATGAGATGGAGAAGATGAAGCCACCGTGCATGGACACACTGATGCTCTATGTAGCTTCTAAAATCACTGTGTTAATTAGCAGGCAGCAAAAGGCAAAAATATCACAATTTAATGTCCGGCTAAGAGATTCAGGAAAACAAGTGAGAGAAAATATCAGATCAAGAACATCTCACCCAGCTGCTGTTCCATCATTGCACGTAACTTGGGTGTTCTTGAGGAAGTGCAGCCTCATATCATCTGTCTGTTGTCCAGCTGCTCGAGCCCCTGCAGCACCTTCCCGTCCTGCTTCAGCTGTGCCTCCTGTGCCTCTAGTGCTTCCAGTGGTAAGATCAACCACGGGGGGAGACTGGCCAACATCGCCTCCTTGGTTCCCACCAGATTTCTTGGTGGACTTGCCACCAGCTTTAGCATTACGGTTGTTCTGACACCAGATTCCCATGAGCAAAAGCAAGATAACAACCTGGCCCAGTATCTTCATATCTGAGGCAAAATCAGAAGAAGAAAAAGGATACATGCAATGCATCATTACTCACTTATAACCTGGCTTCATATATTCAAATGCAAAACATGAAATCTCTCTGACTAGGACCAGATCTTCCTCGTCTTCTAATCTAATTTTCCATAACTTGTTGTCTATATTAAAGCCACCACTTTTCAACCTGGAAATTAACTTACCTCTCTAAGAAGAATCAACTTTGAAGATAGTTGCTGAGGCACCCCTGGGGCCAGGCAGATAATTGGTGCTGCTGAGGAGAGAGTGAGAAGTTCAGAGCCCAGTGACCAGGTGTGAGAGGAGGATGCCAATCATGAGTAGTGATGAAGCCTTGACCAGGTTTTGATGAAGCCTGCAAATCAGCGGTGAGCTTTATACTGCCACCATATGGATCAGATTTCCTCCCATTTTCCCTTGCAGCTCCTGCCAGGCCCTGAGATAAACGGCTGACGACACACAGCGAGGGGAGGTACTGGATGGCTAGTGGCGAGGAGAGGAGATAACACACGCGTCTCTTCAACATATTTCACGTCTTTGCACACACCCACCACCTAGCTGTCTCCCATCTGACCATGGCTCAAGAACGAGCTCTCCTTCCCCCTGTCGTCCCTCTTCTCCTCCCGCCCACCAGCCACCTCAGATAGCCAGTGTTTTGATTTAAACATCTACATGGTCAGCATAACTGCAAAGCCCCATTTGCGTGGTATGTGACCCCGAGGTCATTGGAGCACACACCTCAAACGCTTTCTGACACGGGAATGAATAGTACCGTAAGGTTCCCGCATGGTCAACAATTTAGCGGAGACTCTCAAGGCACAGGTGGTGGACACGCTTGTTAGCTGCGGCACCAAGCACATTATGCATGTTCTCCAAAGTTCTTAAACAACTCTCTATATTATAAACAACAATAATAGATATTTGCCAGTTTCTCCATAACAGCCTTTATGTTAATCTACTGGAGAAAGTGTCACATAAATAAAATAAAAAGCAGAAAAATTATCAAATTAAAAATCCTTTTTGGATTCATAAACAATTATTTAAATAAATGTTGTATTATTTGATCTCATATAATAAAATGACTTAATAACTCCTCTACTGGAGAGGAACCAAAAATGAAAGTCAAATAAATGAAATGAAATGAAAGATTTCATTTTTCTTACTGTGTCAATGCTTCTGTTTTACAAGCCACTGAGAAATCACAGTTCTCCTGTAATGCGTTACATAAGACATTTATTAACCTTAAACTGAAGTAAAATGAAAAGGATGATATTCCTGAGATCCAGAGATATAGATTATAGATGAAGGAGGTTTGTCGAAGCAGCTCTAGGTTATAATAGATATTCTGCTACCACCACTCTAACGTCCTTAGATCCCGTTTACCATTCTAGTCTGACATTCATCTCTGGAGGGGGGGAAATTAAAGTACTCCAAACAGAGAGTTGCAAAAGGACATTAAGTCAGTAGATCAGATAGATTAGGTAACAGTGCAGAATTAAAAGTTTTGTTCAGTGTGAGATGAGGTGTCTTTAACTATGATTGTGTCCCCCTCCAGTTTGACTTCTGCAGACTCCAGAGTGGCAGGTTAGCTTAGACTGCCTTTGGTGAAGAAAGAGACAGAGTATTTGAAACTGATCCAAACTGGGCCCCTGCTGACCCCCACTGCAGTTTCATTATTTCCCAAGGCACCCACAAACCAAGCATTACTCTAGAGCAGAAATTATTAGTTGATTAATCAATTAGTCAATCAACAGTAAAATAATTGGCAAACTATTGATAAGTGATTAATCGTTTGAGGCGTTTAGTGACTTTTTTAAATAATTCACTGGTACCCGTTTCTTAAACGTGAACTTTTCTCACAAATAAATCAAATTATGTCGACTCAATTCATATGTAATAAACCTAGAGCTTTAGGGGCCCCTGCCTGGTTGGTAATCCAGCCTTGTCCCCCCCCTGGGATGGTTGTAGGGTGACGCTGAAGGATCACGAGCCCCAGGGCTCTAAAATTCTCATCAATAAAATGCACACCATCCTGACGTGTCAATCACAGCAAATAATGATGACGCTTGGAAGGCCAGAGGCTGCATGGGCCTACTGGGGCTGCCGGGGCTGATGGGACTGCAGGGTGGCAGGAGGTCTGAGAAGGAGTTAAGCACAGAAGAAAAGAAAACATATCCATTATCATAAAGGCAATAAACCTTCAGCACACATCCCCCTTAGGAGACTGGACACACTGACAACAGCACACACACTCCACAACTCGACTGGAAATATGAAACAGATGAAGGGCCGTACAATGAATTCCATTTTAAAGGCACACATAAAAACATTTTGATTAGGTCAAAGGTGTATTGTAAAATAGGTAGGAAAATGTCGGACTTTATTCTGGGTATGTTGACGCTTGTCTGTCTCTTTTGGAAAAATAAATATAAGGATCATACAATATGTTGTCTGCAATAATCACCTTACCATTTAAAGACTTAAACAAGGCAGACAGATTTGTCTCATTGCTTTGGCAGAAAAAAAAAGGTATTTTTGTCTCATTTTCAAGCATTTCATGCTATTTTAGTTACTTTCAACTATGGCCAGAAAGAAAACAAAGCTACTCAAAAATATGTCTGTGAGATCGTATGCACCTACGCGCAATAAAAATGTACCCTAAGGACATCACTATACTGAATTTGATCTACCGAGCTGAACAATTCTTCATTCCTTTAGTTGTCTTGAAGCATGCACACCACCATCTGTCTTCCCAGAAATCAATGCAACAATCTGTTTAACAGATACCTCAAATAGCTGAAAAACGAAAGAAGTTGCTGTAAATCTATCACCATTTCGCTAGAATGTCACGAACAGAGAGATGGCATTGCTGCTATTTTGTTTTTCTTTGATATGGGATTGGACTGAATGATACGTTTTTCACAGCAGGCTTCAGATCAATGGATTAAAGTGAATTTGTGTTCTACACCTCGGGTGATTCAACTCCCAGAACTTGTCCTGGGTCAAACATCGACAAACCCTCTTAGTATCTACAACAGACACACTCACATACCACTACAAACAAATTTGTAGTGGTACTACAAATTTGTCTCTTTACCTTTGAAAAACAAACATTTACCCATAAGGGGCTCGTGAGACATGTTGAACTTCACCCTGACAGGGGCAACAGCTTGTGCAGCATAGGAGGCCTTCTTTCTCCCCTTGTGTTGTTATTTTTCACAGCCAAGGTCAGGACACCTAAAGCCCGGGTGGTCCGGGCACTTTGTCTGCTGAGCATGTGTATCATCACCAGCCTCAAGAGCTGAGGGCACGGCCACGAGCTGGAATATTTGTCGGCTGATAGCTTCAAAGAACACCGAGCCAGAGACAGCAGTCATATGCTAGATTCTTATGCCTGCACCAGAGCGCAGACAGGTTGAAACTCACAGGCAACAACTCCAAAATCCAACCATATGAACAACAGATTAAAACCATACAGTGGTTCAAGCAACACACTCTACTTTTAAGACTAATCCAAACACCCATTTGTATCAAAAATGAACCTCTTACAGGGTTGTGATCCATACCCCAATGACGCCTTGCATCTCCTCTTGCCATTTTGCATGTAATTTGACGATCTGCAAAAGCATCACTCTGAATCTATGTTGTCACCAGCAGTGGAGGACATAGCTGGGGAAAGAGGCCCATGATTAATAGGAGGTAAGAGTGGCATCTTGAAAACGAGCCTCGGCAGAGAGATATGAGACCTGGCCAGAGTAACACTGCCAGAGCTCACCATTCAGTCACCGAGGATGACAGACAGGGTCTTAGCGGGATCGGAGTGAAGTGCTGGGCCACTGCACGAGGCTAGCATGTGGGGTGGGCAAAACTATCCCTAAAACCAGGTGTTAAGAGGCCTTGCGTGGTAACCTTCTCCAGAATGCCAATGCATCAGTGTGATAGATGGAGAAGGGGTCGATGGCAGGGATACAAGGTGTTGGATTCAGGACGGGTGGTGATGTAACAGGCGTAGAAAAGGATAGCTGACAGCACATTCTGCTGAACCTCTCACAACCAACTATGCGTTCTGTCCACCTTATTGGCGTGCCAGATGCACCTTCATCCAGGCAAAATATGTTCAGCCTCGAGTATGAATGCCACAACCACGATCCTAAACAATCAAAGATGTGTAAAGGACAAATTGTAAGATTAGAGAACTGAAAGCATCACATGCAACTTGCATATAAGCTGTTTTCCCCCCAAAACTATTTTGGCCATGAAAATGCTTCTCCATTATTGTGGAGGTAACTTTTAGGAAAAACAGAGCAAATGTGGGAGGAGTTATGCAACTTGGCATGTAGTTTTTCTAATTGTCCTAATGGACTTGTGTTGATACAAAATTTACTCAAGTGGGAATTTGTATACGTAAAAAAACAAATAATAACTACCTTTATATATCAAAAAGCATTTATGGTAAGTGACCTTATGTTGGAGATCCTTAATTGACTTCACTTGGGGTCTGCAGGCCTCCATTCACAGCCTGTAATACTGTTCTCTTTCCTAAGTGGGCCACTGGTTCTGAAGGGGGGTGACGTGGGGGGAATGTGCATGCATACTGTTCTTGAGTGAACAGCTTGAAGTGTCTTTGAGGCTTATGACACAGTGGAGCAGCAGCGCGGCCTTGGAGTCATGCTGGATGAACCAGCAGGCCTGTCAGTGATGGATACCAATGGTGGGGTCGCGCCATGCTCAACTCTGGCACTCAACAATAGGTTCTTCACATAAGTCTTCACACCTGATCAACAATCTAACACCTGGTGGAAACAACTGCACAAGTCGCATCTGATAAGAGAAGATACAGACAAATGTCAACTTCATGTCTAGTTACCCATTTTATTTCATGGTTTAATTCAATGCATCTTTGTAAAAATAAATTCTACACATTAAAAACCTTTTAGCAAAGTATAATGTTTACCGTGTTCATCATCTTTGTTTAGCGTGTTAGCATGCTAACATTTGCTAATTAGAGCTAAACCTACAGTACAGCTGAGGCTGATGGGAATGTTTAGTCTTTCAGGTATCTGTTCAAATTAAAGACTTTAAGCTGATAGTAGCACGAATTTAAAAAATAAGTGTCATTAGCATTCATCCTCTAGGGACCATGATTGTCTGTATTGTCTATTTTGCGACAATCCTTTAAATGGTTAAGCTGTTTTGTTGGTGTACTGACAACATGATCAAGCAGAAAATGTGTGTACGTGCCATTTTGTTTTAAATGTCATAATACAATGAAAATAAAATACACACCCTAAAATCTTTTATTCATACTATAGATGCTCCAAAAATCAGTTTGCCAACTGATTTGTCAGAGTGGCAATGATTTGTTGCACACAGATCCACAAATATATTCTACATCTGAGGTGTAACCTCACTTAAGTCATTTGGTTTTGTACCAAAGTCTATCTGTTGTTTCTCTATATTTTACATATGGAAACTGCTAAAAGAAACAGATTATACATAAATATCTCTGTTAAATATCTAAAACATGATCAGGATTCCTTTTTAATAGTTTTGTGGTTGTGGTTATTTTCTGCATGCATGTTTGTTTAAATGATAAAAATGGAGCAAATCATAGTTTATCATCATAAGATTCAATTTTAGAAATGTTGTATTGATGAACCTTTCTCAAAGACTGACCTTGGTTTGTTTTTTCTCTCTCCAAGCAATTGGTAGATGGCACTGTGTGACAGGCCGTAAATCAGAGATTCCAGCTGAAGTGATGTCAGCCCTTTGCATCATGTGTTGTCGCTCCACACTGTGAAGACATGTGGACACGTGGTCACAGCTCTTTCAGGTCACACACCCCTCAGTCAGCCTAAAGATTTATCTTGGGTTTAAGTAGTCAGATGCACGTGAACGCGCACATATGCGGTGTATATCTTTCAGCACAACAATTTAACATACGTCAACTTATTACAAAAGCAAAGAACAAAGAAAACAACAATGTAAAACCATGAACAAATGTCCACTTTGTGTAACATTAATCTAAAGCATACAGTGACATCACTCTACAGGTATTTATGTATAGACATACCACAGAACAGTAAAAATGGTTACTGTTATTAATAGAGTTGCCTGTCTGAGTGTGGCTGTTTTTCAGTCCATGCTGCTGTATGTTGGCCTGGATAACCAGAAGTATACAAAATGCTCTCCAGAGTCAGTTCCAAGCTAATGACCCCTCACTTCTGGGAACGCCTTGTTAAAGAGTCAAGGCAATGCATACTCTAATAAGCATGCACATGATTTGTACATACAATTTATGGTGACATGACAGTTAGCATCTGTGTTAGCTTTATCACCCCAGGCAGTCAACTGGGCTGAGCTCATCAGACAAAACATAATATCATACGTTCCCAGAGTTCAGGGCAGATCCATTCTCAGTCATATCGGGTCAAGATACAAAGTTGGTATTTCCAAAGGTTGATAGATGTTGATAGAGATAATGAAATCCCTGGCAGAATAAGTAGAGAAAGTGAATGTGGACATGAATTAATAGCCTAAAGAAAATTATTCTGTATAAATGAGGCTAGGGATTTGGGAAATGCAAGCAGATGTAGGCCAGTACATTAAGCAATGGTAAGACATTTTGGAGATGAGATGGTTGATGCCACTCTCATTTTAGCTTAACATGAGTTTAGCTTGGCATAAAGACTGGAAACAGGAAGAAACAGCTATCCTGGCTCTGTCCAATTGGTTTAATTGGTTTAAAACCAAATTGTAAAACCTTGCAGTGTTATGTTGTTATGTTAAGAAATCAATTTTTATGCTAAGCTAACCTACTGTTGGTGGTAGCTTCATATTTGGTGTACAGACATGAGAGTGGAGTATCCATCTTCCCATTTAACTCTCAGCAAATGTGCATTTCCCCAAATGTCAAACTATTTCTTTAAATCCTGCCAGAGTGGGCAACTGCTTAAATCTCGATTGAAGATAATGGTCTAACATTCAGAAAGCTGTTTATGTTGCAGAGGACAGTCTGCAATGGGACAATGCATATAAAGCATGTGGCTGGAATAAGTTTTAATAGAAATATAAGCACTCACCTTAAAACGCACATGGATAGGTACATCATGTCCTCAAGGAGAAAGGGAACAATACTTTGTCTCTGGGCCTTTAGTGTTTTCTTAAGTGTGCTGTTTGTTTCTTGAATTGGTTGTTTATATGTCAAAAATATAATGGCTTTGTCTTACAGCTCACAGCTGACTTCCCAAAAGGCAAGCTTACGTTTGTTTAAAGGGTGATTCTGTGTATTTCATCATTTTAAAAGGGACTAATGTGAGATGAAATATCATTATATATTAGTGCATTTCCAAAAGCTGAAGGAAAACATGTTGAAAGTTGTCAGACATTAATTCACTACGAGACCATCAAACTACAGTTTTATGGTGATTCTAAAGTGAAACAATATCTACTCAATCCCCCGTGACTACTCGATGCTACAGATGGACCTTATGCTACCTATTAGTTACCATATTGCCCAGAAAGGCCTGCTGACTGACAGTCTGCATATTTCAAAGCCAAGAAGCAATACAATCTGTATCCGAAAGCTTTTATGACTTATCGAGATTTGTATTATTCGTGCTGCTCAAAATTTACAACCGCAATTATTCACGGGTAGCAAGACAGTCCCAGTTTATTCAAGTTTTATTGCTCTTTTCAAATTCTTGTTGCCAATATCTCAGTCAGTGTTTCAGCAGATTCCTTTGGACGAGATTCTGAGAAAAGAACCTAAACAATTCACATAAACTCCTGATGGCCACAGATGAATGCAGAAAGTAGCATCCTGAGATTGTGAACCTAAAATTAAAATATAAAAAACTTATATCTATAATAAAACAATGGTAGTAAATATAATCTAGTTGTAAAGTTGATAGTTTACGGTTATTACATCTGCGTTTTGACTGAGTCATCACTCCTGTTTATATTTACTGGTAATTTCGTCACCTAAAATGGTGCTACAGATGGAGCTGTACGTTTGTTGCTTTATTTAAACAGTTGCACCTCCCTATAAAACTGTCAGCACTATTAATCTGGGGCAGAGATAATGTATGATAGACTACCTTTGATTTGCTGAGCTGCCCACTGTCTCATGTTGCTTATGTATAATGGGTGACCTCCTATGACTGTTCTGGTTATATCACAACAAGAAAATACTGTTCTTGTTTATTTAGTGCAGGTAAGTCAGTGAGAATACTTTTAGAACTTAATATATAAACATTCTTACAAATAAAAGGTGTTGTGGAATTACTAGATAATGAGTAGCCACTGCTGTGAGGAAGCCCTCATAGAGTTGCCTAATTTTGATTAGCTGATCACCATTTTATGGTGTGCAGAAATGCTAAGACGACTAGCCTATGATGACTGACTAAAAAACTAAAATACTGCATTTTATTTCAGGTTTCCTGCTATTTGTTATGAGATGCACTAAACAGTTAGCTCATAATGTCCACCATCAACAAACATGGCGGGGACGGGGTTGTTTAACTTGGCCTGTTGGACAGTAAAAAATAACCTATTTTTAAGAAATGGAGGCCATACGGCACATTAACCCTTGAGGTCAGGTCTGATATGCAAACCCACCCCAGCTAAAATAACTCCTCTGACCTCATACTGGGCAAAATAGATCAGAGCCTGTGAACTAGGGTAACAGCTCACCTCCGTGAGACACTTGTAGCGCAGATATTGTTGTACAGACAAGTGATGAATTAAAGACCTGAATGTATCAGTTAATCTGATACAATCAGGTCTAATCTTTCTTTAGCAACAAAATGTTTGATGTCAGAGAAAAGAAATTATTGAAAAAGAGACAGATTTTACGTTGATCTGTTGTTAAAATGCTCTTTAACGCAGATTTCTTATCAGCCAATCACATGACAGCAACTCAATGCATTGAGGCATGCAGACATGGTCAAGACGGTCTGCTGAAGTTCAAACGGAGCATCAGCATGGGGAAGAAAGGTGATTTAAGTGACTTTGAACGTGGCATGGTTGTTTGTGCCAGACGAGCTGGTCTGAGTATTTCAGAAAATGCTAATCTACTGAGATTTTCACGCACAACCATCTCCAGGGTTTACAGACAACGGTCCAAAAAACAGGAAATATCCAGTGAGCGGCAGTTCTGTAGGTGAACATGCCTTGTTGATGCCAGAGGTGAGAGGAGAACGGCCAGACTTGTTCGAGCAACAGGAACTCAAATAACCACTTGTTACAATCGAGGTGTGCAGAAGAGCATCTCTGAACGCACAACATGTCGAGCCTTGAATGAGATGAGCTACAGCAGCAGAAGACCACACCGGGTGCCGCTCCTGCCAGCCAAGAACAGGAAACTGGGGCTACAGTTTGCACGGCCTCATCAAACGTGGACAATAGAAGATTGAAAAAAACGTTGCCTGATGAGTCTCGATTTCTGCTGTGATATAGTAGTGTCTGAATGTGGCGTAAACAACATGAAAGCATGGATCCACCCTGCCTTGTATCAACAGATCAGGCTGGTGGTGGAGGTGTAATGGTGCATCTCAAATTGGTTTCTTGAACATGACAATTCACTGTACTCAAATGGACTCCACAGTCACCAGATCTGTCCAGTTGAGCACCTTTGGGATGTGGTGGAACAGGAGCTTCGCATCAAGGCTGACAAAGCTTCAGCAACTGCGTTAGGCGCTCGTGTCAACATGGACCAAAATCTCTGAGGAATGTATCCAGCACCTTGTTGAATCTGTGCCACAAAGAATTAAGGCAGTTCTGAAGGCAAAAGGTTTCCAACCTGGTACAAGCAAGGTGTACCTAATACAGTGGTTGGTGAGTGTATATTCTATAGTGCAAAGTTTTTTAATCTGACCCACAAAGGATTGCATTTAAGTGCCATCAGCTGCCACCACTGGCCCTAAATCACTGCATCATGTCCCCAGGGCATGAAAAGGCTAAACCATGGGTAAAAAGGCCTTGGGTCAGTACTCAATGTACAGTGAGGACAAACTGGTATTGACTAGGAGAATGAACACTTCGCTCAACCTGCTGAAAGGCCTAGTAGATTAGGGCCCCCTGGACAAGCCTCCTGTCAATCCCTCTTTCTCCGTGACCTAATGCATTGAGAACAGCTGTGTGAGGGCACTTGGCAGTTAGGCCAGCATGACAAGGCATCGCTCATCTTGATATATGAACTACTACATGTGAAACAGGAGAGTTTGTTAAAGGGTATGATGGTGTATACCGTGTATGCTTGACAATATGTCCTCATTACATGTATTTTAGGTATTTATCTTTTGGCAAGGTTAAGATTTTTGTCTGTCTATTGCTGCACTGGCAAGTACAAGATCACTCAGATATTTTACATTAGCCAATTAGATTATATCTTATGTAAACTCCTTCATTGGATCAATAAAGTGCTCTTGATGAAAAAGTGGTAATTCCACAGCCTCTCAACGGTAGCATCGCAACAAAAATGTGAGACACGATTTACACACAATAACACAACAAAGTAGAGATCTGCTATTTAATTCAGGAAAGATTACCTCCCTCTATTTAAACAGTCCATGTATTATACACTGTACAAAGCAGTCAAATATAAAGTGTTGCATCTCAAGGTCCATTATTTACAATAGTGCCGAAGTTGAGCTGACATTCATATTCAAGTTAATTTATTTATACAAACCGAGTCAGCATATCAAAACAAACATTGGTGAACATTTTGAATTATTGTAATTACAATGTTAGACACGTTGAGAAACATATATGGCAGCTCTGCAGCCTAGCTGTATTGCATTTTTTAGTAGCCAATATCCAGGTACCTAAAACAAAAAAACAAATAAAACATACTTTACAGTATAGTAGATTACAGTACTTTAAATGACATTCATTAAAAATTGTAAAGATATTTAAATGCTTTTATAAATTACTATTGATATTTATGTGTTTTGTGCAGTAAAACATACATAATAAATGTCAGTAAGCTAAATGTGAAACACCACCAAACATCTAAAACATAAACCTCAGCACTACACAAATATCAACCACGATTATAAAATATACTTACTGTTTCAGCATCATGCTCCAATCCTGTGTCATGGTGGTCCAGCTCGTCATCTCTGAATTCCTTTATAACCTATTAAAATACAACACCATTCATGAAGGAAATGAACTTAGAGATTTTACTCGATCAGTGCTCTGCTTTAAATAGACAAATGCCTCGAGCTATTCTGACCAAACTGACAATAAAAGCGAGAAGAACGTTTATTTTGTTCTTCTTAGAGCATTTTTTTTGTGTGAGTATTGCTCCAAACTATGGAGCGATAAGAGTGCCACAAAAAAGAAAAAATCTGTAAAAGAATAAAACAATAAATGTGGAAATATAAAGAGAAATAAATAAAAGAATAAATAAAAATTATCCCTTTATTTTTCCTTATTTTTTTCTTTTACTTGTGCTTTTCCCTTATTCTTTTTCCTTTTATTTTTTATTTTGCGTTTTATTTTTCTCTTTTTGCTTTTTATTTTCCCTTTTGTTTTTGCCTTTTGGTTTGTCCCTTTGCTTTTGCTTTTCCTTTTCCCTTTTCCTTTTTTGTTTTCCTTTTTGTTTTAGTTTTAGTTTTTCCCTTGTAGGGCCAAGCTGTCAATCAAATGGCTTTGGGCGGGCCTTCATGCCCAGGCTGAGTAATCAAGTCATGGACATGACATGTAGTCCCACTTCTCAAAATAACAAGTAGTGAAATAAGTTTAGTGCAAAGGAAGTAGCCGCCAGAACTAACAGTATTATACTATGGAAGTGTATATATCTCTGTACATTGCACATTTCTGTCGGCATTGGACGAAGTACTGCACGCCACTGTGGTAGTAGCAGTTTGTGTAGTGGTCTACAGCAGCGGTCCCCAACCTTTTTTGCGCCACGGACCGGTTTAACGTCAGACCATATTTTTACGGACCGGCCTTTAAGGTGTGGCGGATAAATACACAAAATAAAATGATATGACCGGCATAAAAACTGTTTTTTTTCTAAATATAATAATAAACGTGAATCCACTGTGTACTTGTATGCATCTTTATTAGCAGCGTCCTCGTAACATTACTCATTTTGCTAGCTTGTGGGTTTAATTTTAGCGGCAG
>JAVQJL010008827.1:0-11233 GCA_036024295.1 Nannoperca obscura | reverse complement strand
GGGGGGTCCGCCGACACCCCCCCCCCCCCCCCCCCCCCCCCCTTCTTTCAACCCAACCGGTCACATCTCATATATATGAGTATTTAACTTCAGTTTCAAGTTGCATTAAATATAAGGCTCCTTTATTTATATAAAACTATTTTTTTGACTAAGAATTATTTTATGTCTGACACATTTGATATAATTATTTAGACAAAACCGAATCAGATACTCATATAAACTCAAAACCAATGTTGGGATTTATTTAAATGCCACTTTACAATTCCACAGTTGTGTGTGATTTTTTAAATGTTGTGAATGTATAGATGCATTATGTTCCATTCAATTATATATATTATCTTTGTGAAAACGCTGCAATAAGTGAGTGTAGAAAGTGCAGGAAAAGTTCACTTTCCAACAATTTTTCATCAAATAAATAAAAAATAAGACAACGTAATTAAAACATAAAAGATCATCTGTATTTTACTATATATATTTTGGGGATTTATTACTTTTTCTTTTTGGTCACCATTATAACTTGACGTTATAATTAAATGAAAGCGACATATTGTATGCAACTTTATGTTGGAAATGTATTTTTGCAGCTGCTCAGTTTCATACTGTGGCGCATAACTACAAATATCAGTTCAGTATCAAAATCATGCCATGTACCAAATGTCAAAACATTTATTATACCCTCACACTTATTTACCATTCATTTCATTTAAAAATATTGTTTTACAGTTGTATTTTTTTTAGGAATATGGTTTACTCATAAGCAGGTAAACCTAATAACTGTAATCTACATCTGATTTTCTTGTGCATATGAACAGTTTCACCAATATAACAGCATGGTATATATTTTATACCATATATGTAGTATTACTACAGAATTTTATTATTATTAGCATTTTTTCATTTTGGCTGTGGATGTGTCTTCTTGTACATCATGAGTTTGGAATGCAATTCGTAGGTTTTTTGTCAACTAAAACCATATAAATAATTGCATTTACATTTATTTAAGATTTACTTACCTCTTGTTGCTTTGACATGAAATATGGGAATACAGCATTGGATTGACATTGGATTTTACTTTTTGGTAGGAGTAAATGTAATTTGTGTACATGCTCTGCACTTGAATATCACCTTCCATGAAACATTTATCTTCAAGGCGAAAGTAAAACGTTTTAAAATGAGAAAAAAAAAGACTACATATTTCTCCTTTTTTCCCCCTCTTAGGGGAAATGTTCTCAGTGTGTCTTGTCCTTCTGTGTTTCAGTGGGCGAGAGTGGCTGGTCACTGAGAGGTCACTCAGAGAGAGAGAGAGAGAGAGAGAGAGAGAGAGAGAGAGAGAGAGAGAGAGAGAGAGAGAGAGAGACAAGTCGTGTTCAACAGAACTACTGAGAAATAGTGTGGACGTTAGAAATCACACTCAAATGCACATAAATCAAACACACCTCTTCATGTATTTTCGCAGCATTGCAGGAGTGGGGCTTTGGACAGGGTTGAAAGGGCTGTGTGGGAAAAGGTAATGCACTTTCACTGTGCCATGCATATACAGCATTTCAGCCGGCAATCGCCAGAAAGAGCCGCTCTGCCCTTTTCCATCTCAGCTTTAAGTCCACACTTCAATCGTGGGGCTGGAGTTGTATTTTCACTGACACTGTGCCCCCCAGTGCTTTTCCATGTCCTGGCCTCATACAAAGAAAAGTTCACACTTTATACCAATGACAGCCTCAGGCTCTTAACCTTGTTGAGAGGAGAAGATGGATTCAACAGGTGAACACCTTGGACTCCTTTAATTCGACTTTGGTATTCCTTTTATTCCCCAGTGAGCCAGTGTTACAGCTGTGGAGGGAGTAAAGTGTTAGTGGAGTACTGATCTTAAATTGTATGGAATGTGGTGTGGAAGGAACCCCAACAGTTTTCCATCCAGCAAATTCTCCCATATGCAGCGGTTTATTATACATCCTCATGCCTTTACAAAGTCAACTTTAAAATGTACCATCATGTTCAGGTAAGTCCTTTATGCGTGCAGTAAGCTACATTTTATTCAATTTACGTTAAGATATTTTATTATTCCACACGAGTGATATTTGAGGTCAGTTATATAATACAAAAATAAGTGAGGTGAACTGCAAATCAAATAAAACTGATTGTTTACATTTGTCTATTTTCCCCTCAATTTTATTAAATTGTCAGATTCATGTATAATTGATCTTCTGTTAGGAGTCCAGTTCATCTCTTTTAGTCTCCATATAAAGAGTTAAACTATATACATCTAAATCTTTAAATAATTTCTGAATTAAGGTTTATTATGAAAAAAAAACCTTTACCAAACTTCAACTGCAATCACTTAGAATTTTACAAAATTCAACCCTGATTGTGATTTGAAACAAATGTAAAATAAAAACAGTATAAATTTGAACATTTAAAGAGTTAAAAACCTTTATCAAAGTTATATGTTATATGTGTGTGTGTGTGTGTGTATGAACTGCATAGATATGAATGTTTTAATACTTTAAAATTGTATTGCAAAATAAATCTTACTTTGTTTTGAGAAAAATACTTTACCAAACTTAGAATCTGAGTTGAATTTAATTCAACTTAAATCACAGTTAAATAAATAAAAAATTCCATGAAGAGGATAGTATACATTTTTATATCTAAATACTTTGAAGATAAAATATATTGTGAAACACTAAATTACATTTTATTGTGAAAAATCACCTTTATGTAAATCCTATGTAATTTAAGTGTGATGCTTTTTCAATTCAAATAAAGTTTTATGCTGGAAAAAAAATGTCCCCAGAAATTTCAAATATAAATTACTAAATAAATGACTCCAGAGAGAAAGTGCTTGCAATATGAACTTTAGTGTTCTGACAGACAATTATATATTATATTATGTAGATGAATATTGTTACTGTACATAAACACATCGCCTAGACTCAAACATTTTTCAACCTAAAATATAAGTTTTATAAGAGCAAATATGTCCAAATGTCAGGCATTTCATGTAACTCATGCAGTACAGCCACCCTCCGTCATGGATTAACAATGACAGGGTCAATTAGTCGGACTGATAGTATGATTGGATGTGTGGCCTTGTTGGAGGTATACGATGAAGCGCATGGGTTCAGCTAGTGGTTTTCCTGGCGCCCAGTTTGTACGGTAGACGGCACACTCGCTCCACATTAGATCAGTGGAGACCCTAATGGCTGCTCCTGGATGTGACACAACTGTGGCAGTGTGTGGGCTGTGCAGACGAGCTGACCGAGCACTCACCTCTCTCCAAACACTTTATTTATTTATTTCCGCTCTTGGATTAAATCGCTTTTGTGGAGCTAACCTACATAACAGCTTGGTGCAGCGGCAGGCTCGACGACCAGGCTCCTTGATACAGATATGATGAGGGTGCTTAGAAATGAAGACAATGGATGCTCAATCAGTCCCACTGGCCCCACATCATTACTGAAATATCACACAGACCCTTGATTGAGCTGCATTGAGTTTAGCCACTGAAGCACATTATGCTATATTGAATAACTTGGAGACCTAATCAAAACTAAATTATTTCCATATCATAAGCTTGGAATGCCAGAGACAATTGGAGTGATCAGTCTCCTGTTTTGTTTATATTAAACCATTGGGCGAGTTTGTTGTTTTGAACATTGACGGCACTTTGCAGATGTCATAAAGCAAAGGTTTAATTGACATAGCTTTCTGTAAGGACTTAATATGCAAGTAAGTACTTGTGTGATGTCAGGGTAGTATGCTCAGTATGCATGTAGTGTGGGCATGTTTCACAGGTAATTGTTTTATGTATGCAGTCAGGTGCAGCAGGAGTTGGGTTTATAGCAAGTTCATCTTAGAGGTGTATGCCTTGAAACGTGTTTTCTTCAGAAAGAGATGAATGGTGAAGTAAAATACACATTTTAACAATAGAATTTGGAATGTAGTTAATATATATAGGTTTATGTTATTAGAAATATATGTTTGTGCATGTGTGTAGACTTAAAACTATGCAAGTAGTTTCCTACAAAACTTCCTTCAGATGGTGGTTAGGCAAACGTGTCACATAAGTCGCTACTAACTTTCTCATCTTTTCATCTTCAAATATTTTATTGCTGACGTTATTATTTTTTCCATTCAATTGTGGATTTTAATCACATTACTGTATGTGTATGCATACATGCATATATATTGTTTTTAATTGTAGCTAAGTAAAATGACATTTTGTTTTTCACAATAAAACTTAACTTTAAGAATTTAAAAATTCAAATCTATACAGTATATATGTGTATAGTTATTTTGTCAGACTTGTCTGTCAAATGCCAATGTACTACTACATTTGTTGGACAGCTACACAATGACTTTGCAGATTAAGGTTTTACATACATAATAAAATTTGATCAGCTAATACAATAGGTTGCATTGTAATAGATTTAACTACCCAGCAGGATCCACCTCACCTACCTTTTGATACTCTGAGTACATAATACTTCTGTTCTTTTACTTAGGTAAGATTTTTAATGCAAGTTATTTATTAGATAAGTATTTTTAAATTAAACAGTCTGTTTCAGAGGTGGGGCTGTAGCCTCCGAGGTATAGGCCTTTAATTCTCTCGGGAGATGAAGAACGCACAGGGGAATAGGGACAGTTTTCACATGAGACACACAGGCACACATCCTCTGTCCTGCTCCCACTTCACATGTTCCTGCATCACGGGGGTGGCTGATGTAGAAAGAAAATAGTCCCTTGTGGGGATTTTTTACTGTCTAATATGGGAGTGTGTGCTCTGACTGATGGGCCTTATTTAAAGTGCATGGCTATGAGTGCACACACTCATAGCCATGCAGCTGGCAGCACTGTCTCCGCCAAACACCACATGCAAAAGCAGGGCAGACAGATCATTCTATTAGGGACTTCAATAACTGGGTTTGTGATTGTAGTGGCTCATGGCATGGAAAAGTATTTTTAAGAGATTCGAAGAACGTGTTTGAAGAGGTATGAACATCATGGAGTGGAATACACTGCTGTGAAATGAGTGAAAAGCCTCAAGACATCCTACTTCTCAACAGGTGCTCGGTGGCTGCAGGATAAGCTCAGAAGCAAAACAAAGTTCAGCGTGGCCGCAATCCTGCCATCGCATTCGGTCAATCCGCCGCCGCGGCCGCCATGATGAACTCCAGATGAACCCGCTTGTATCTGTGGGAGCTGAGCAGAATTCAGGCCATGTGATTGGACGAGGTCAGTGCTCCATATTTGGGATTACTGAAGCCAGGTCTGGGCTGCCATCACCGCCCCCCACGTGGGAGAATAACCTAATCACTCCACAGGCTTTTTAATTATCTCATAAGATCTGATGTGTCTCTCTGCCACGGTCTGGGAGATGAAAGGCCCGGAACACAGGGGGCTTCCTGGTGGAGCAGTGTGTGCGTGTGTGTGTGTGTTTATTCTCTACTGTAAACTGTGTATAATAATGCTGTTTCAGTCTATCAGAGGATCTATCCTGTGAGATACAGACAAGACACAATAATTCTAAATCGTGTCACAGATTCTCCTGCATCCCAAAAAATATTTCTCAAAAAAACAACAATATAAAATAAATCAAATAAAAAAAATACATGTCTTCTATATACAGTATTTGTATTCACAATCATAACTGTAACAAATAAAAACAATAGTTTGTTGTGGCTGAAAAACTATGACTCAACCTGTTTCAAAAGATTAAATAAAATAATAATACATGAATAAAATGTATATATGCCCCCTCGGTTTTTGTTGTAAACAGGACATATGAATACTTTTTATCCATTTCTAAATAATTAATTGTATTTAAGAAACAGATAGCAGTGGTATTTCTATCTTATTACTTTAATGCTTTCTTATTACATTTATATTGTTACATTATTATTATTATTATTATATTTTGGCCAAATGTTACAATCAATGTTACAATCAATGTTGTAAAGGTTTGATTTAAATTGTTCAAATGTAAAAAAATAAAATGTATTAATTAATTATAATTAAATGATTTCTTTAATGCTTTTGTATTACTTTAGTATTTTGAATTGAATATGTTTGATTTGTCACCCCGCTGCCGCACTACAGAGCACCTTCCTTCCTTCAGGCTGTGAGACTCCCCCCACCCTCTGCACTCCACTATGAATGCAAGACACCGAACTTTCTGTGCTAATACATTAACACACCAATACTTTCTGCACTAAAAATCATGCATACACATATTGTACATATACTACTTTACTTATATTATTATATTACATATTTGTATTCTGAGTGTGTAGCATGAACGGCTACAACTTTCATTTGTGCAGCCCTGTGTTGTAAAATGACAAATAAATATCCCTGAAACTTGTAAATAATCAGTAAAGACAATATAAAATTAAATTATGACATGCAATTAAGGATATATGTATGTAAAGGTATATACTGTGTAGTGTATGTTATGTAAATGACTTGTGCAATGTATAATACTGTGTATTTATGTCAGATTAAACATAAAGTCTTATTATTTTGCAATATGATATGTAGTGTATATAAATATATATATATATGCATATAGTGTAGTGTATATAGTGTAGTGTATATAGTGTAGCGTTCCTCTCCGAACACACAGAGGTTTCAGATCAGCATGGCCTCTGGTTCACCCTGTGTTTCATGGATTAAAACACAAACAACTTATCCTACAAACCTCCTGACCCTGTGGCCAAATTAACAGACTCGCCAGGGTTCACGTAGAGTTGAGCGATGTTGATGCAGATTTCCAAAGTACTGCTGGCGATGGCGGTGACGATGGTGATGGTGATGGTGGTGATGATGCTGTTGCTGCGGCGAAGGCGGAGCACTCAGGGTGGAAGGAGCAACTCCCTCCTCTACTTGCCACACTAACCCCTGCCTGAACTTATGATGCGTCTATCCCACAGGCCTTTTTCTCACCCCCAAACTGTCACATGCTTTTTGATCGTCTGTCCCATCAAGCTTTCGCCCCCCGCAGCCGTCCAGTCTCCCGACTACAATGTTTGCATTTGCAAATGGACGCAGTTATTCCTTTCCTTTTTGTCCTTCCACCTTTCTCTTTCAACTGCTTCTTCATTTCCCTTGGAGCAAAAAGTTGAGAAATGTTGAATGAGGATTGTATATATAACATACATTTTTGCAATAGATTCTTTCTTGAATAAAGAATTGTGCTGCTACACTTATTTTAAATCTCCAAAATCTTCATTTCATATTCATTCTCTTCTATTTTTCATTCACATTTGTTTCAATCTTGTGAATTAAGTCAGACCTTTGACAGGTTGTCAGTGTGATGTGCATCCCAGAGTTTAACTCTACCTCAGAATTAAACTTACACCCCAGAGTACAGTTTAGTTGAGCTCTGTTGGACCGCTGCACTGACGGCCCCCGGCCAGAGTCGGTGGTGGCGCAATAACCTCACAGTGGAACCGCGCTCCTGAGTGGGTCTTTTAGGTCTGTTTCTCTTAAGCAGGGTTTAGCACGAGGCAACAGCTGGCATAAGTTTATGGATAAAGGCCGTTGGTGAGAAGGGAGGGAGAAGAGGGAGGGGGGTTACAGGCAGTTTTTTCCCCCTTCATTTTTTTTTCTCAGATAATCCCAACACCATGACCCTTGAACGAAGCCTCCGGGCACAGTTGTGGCCGACGGCGGGGATTGAGGACAAGAAATTACAGCAGTGAAGTGGGATAAAGCTTCCTAAAGCTTCCACAACTGGTCACTCGGCTACACCAATCCTTGTTTTCGATTGGTGTTACCTTAAAAAACTCGGCCATCTTTTCCTTTTCGTGTCTTTTTTTTTTACATTCATGGATCCAGTTTTTATATTATCCGTGGGTGGAATTTCTAAATTCTAACATAAATATTTCTACAGGAGGACAGTGGTGTGCACTTGTGACATATCTAGATTGTCCTTTTTTTATTCTTTTTACATACGTTTCTTTATTATCTTGAATTGTATTTTTTTTACATTCTTTATACTTTACTTCTAATCCTTATTTGTCACATTTGTCATTTAGCACAACCTCAGTAGCACTATATATTTTACTTGTGTGTATGACAAATAAACTTTTGAATGATTGAATCCTTGTCTTAATTATTAATATCATTAAACGATAAACTGTCAGTATAATTACACCCCCATGCCCCCAAATAAATAAATAATTTTAACTTCTAATAATCACTAGATTCCAAATGATTTGATTAATATGATGAGCAGCGGAGACAAAAGAAAGAAATCCACGCAATACAAGGGTTGTTTTGATCCAGTAAGCCAACAGAAAAGTAAAATGACACAGTTCTTAACCCTGCAATTTTGAATGATGTATGTGTATGTATGATAGTATTAAATAATTATTGATTAATAGCATGCTTGATACTTATATATAAGCAGAATTGTAATTATATATACATATAATAATATATATGATATAAAGAAATAAAGAAACCTAACCTAACCTAAAGCTGTCTCTAACTATGTTTTAGTTTTTAATTATTTTTCAACTTTTTTTTGTATCATTACATAATTATTATTTCTATAGCTATAGTAAAGCAAAGATAAACGTGCATTTAATAAAGCGTTTCAAATTTAGCTTGAATAAGAGCAAATCATATGTTTGTAACAACTAATGTGCCAACCTTTCGAGCTGAGGAATGTTATGTATACAGTTACGTGTCGATTAATTTATTTGAAACATTTTATTATAGTGGCTTTAACTAATGTTACAAAAAGTGACTGTTTTTGGAAACAGTGGAACAATTGTCTTTATGTGTTTTAATTATTGTGGATGTGAGAACTTATATCTTTTATGGTATTGGTCTTTTTTTCATATTCCTTCTTTTATTTGTTTGTTTGTTAATAATAATTAACAATAGTTAAATAATAATAATAATATAACAATAATCACAATAACAATAGTGTGAATGCTGATTAAGCATTTACACTATTATAATATAGCATTTCCTTACAGTCACATCTTAGACATCAGAATATCATGTGCACAACATTACTCCCTGATATACCTTTGCTATGATATGGTGCTATATAAATAAAACTGAATTGAATTGAACAGGAGCTCATGTGTATTGTAAATGTAAAGCTAGTGTTCATAATGATTTTTTGTGTTACATTCCAAGGCTAAAATCAAAAGCATCTACAAAGACTGACTTTGTCTTACAGGAATATTTAGTCCTTAATGTTTCACTGTACTTGTTTATAGTGTTATGGCATGCACAGAATGAAGGGCTTTGCTCACTTTTGTTTGAATTCAGTGGATGAAGTTTATAATTCATCAACAATTCAAACGATAGCATCATGTTACTTTGTCAGTTTGATAGATGACTCTTCTCTTGTTATCTGCCAGGGACAGATTTCACTGCAACTCAGCCCTTCTGGTTGGTGGGAACTGTGGACTCCACAGCCACCACATGAAATACGACTGGCAGTTAAACTGCACAATGTAAATCTACATAAACATGCAAAGGTCAGGTAGCATGTGCCTGCAGTCTGACACCTCAAAGTGTCAGCAAGTTAAGAAAATGAAACAAAATGTTCACAAACAACACAACAGCAAAGTAGTTCTATTCTAGAATGTATTAGAAACTGATTTTTAAAACTTTAGTTGATGACCTTTTCCATTATCACAGGTTCATAAAAACAGTTGTCATTTAAAACCCTGAATTATTTTAATTAGTTAATTTTATAAGCACACAGACCGTCCTCCTCAAAATGACTGCAGAATAGGTCATCTGTGCAAGCAGCTTATTATACTTATATTTTCTTTTATTGTTAGGCAATTTGTTAGGCAAAATTACTAATTATTACAAGAACAAAGGCAAAAGTACGGTGAGGTAGTATAACGACGGGGACGGGGGGTGCATGGTTGAGTGAAAGACAAGAGACCACTGTTTATGTCCAGTGTGAAAAAGTCAAGGTTGACTTATTTTAATTTAGGTCAGATCGTAACTCTGATTACATAAAAGTTAATTTGTGTAACTAACATACTTATTTTATCCCAAACTATGATCTTTTCCTGAACCTAACCAAACTGCCCAAAACCAAACCGTTTCAACTTAATGTTATTATTTTTATCCTTACGATGAAGGTCTGGTACGCTGGTATTCTCCAACGGTCATATATGTTTTTTTTCCAACGGTCATAGATTCATTTTGAGAGTCACTGGCAAACTACATGTTCTGTTGTTTCGGTATGGTTAAAGAATGATAATTGAATTAAGAATATTTACTCGACTTTATTGGGTAAATGTTCAAGAAATGGCAAAAGAAAGAAAAAACTAAAAAGAAGAGAAAATAATTCATTTCTGATGCTGTACATCAGAATCAGAATCAATCAGAATCAGAAATACTTTATTAATCCCAGAAGGGAAATTGCTTTTTGATACAGTTACAATGCTCAATAAAGTTATTGAAAAAAGAATAATAAACAGAAAATAGAGGGTGTAGATGTGCGAATATGTTTGGACCAGGGGCCGGAGCTGCTCCAGGACGAGTCTTTCCAGGGCCTTCATGATGTGGTAGGTCAGTGACACAGGTCTGTAGTCCTTGGCTCCACTGGGGCGTGGAGTCTTGGAACAGGAACAAGGCAGGAAGTCTTCCACAGCACAGGGACCCTCTGCAGACTCAGGCTCATGCTGAAGAGATGCTGCAGTACTCCACAAAGCTGAGAGGCACAGGCACCGTCAGGTCCTGCAGCCTTCACAGTGGAGTCTCCTCAGCTGTCTGTCGGCACGAACAGTCAGGAAGCCCTCGATGGGCACGTTGTTATCTGGGATGTCCTTGTGTAACCACGTTTCACAGAAGCACATTAGACTGCATTCCCGACCCTCCGTCCGACTCCGGGCCAGCCCCGTTAGCTCTTCCATCTTGTTAGCTAGCGATCTCACGTTGCCCATGACAACGGTGGGGAGACATGGTTTATATTTCCTCCTCTGAATAATTGTCCGTTGTCTCCCTCTGGACTCTCTCCTTCGAGGCTGCAGGGGAAAGAAAAACCAGCGGTGTGTTTCTCTCCAGATCTCCTGCGGGATGTCCACAGATCTGGTCACCATGGCCGGCTTAAGTTCAATCAGCTGATCCCTGGTGTAAACAAAAGCGGCCGTGAAGTTGTTGCGCTCATCTGACTGCAAGTGAAAGTACTTCCAGAGCGAACAAAAACACCAAAAACCTCTCCACCAGCACATTTGTGGAGGCCACAACC
>JAVQJL010008826.1:0-23190 GCA_036024295.1 Nannoperca obscura | reverse complement strand
CTGCATCCTCCCATGAGAAACATCCAGCCACAGGTGCAGGGACGGCGCTCCTTCATTACCCCCCCCCCCCGGCCGACAGCTACTCTCTGTGCTACTTTTACAAGATTCAGTTTTCATACCTTTCTCTCTTTTAAAAACACCTGCGTTTTCTATTTTCTGGTCCTTTTAGGGGTGTTGTTCTCTTGAATTGCAACATTTATCGTGGCGTAGAGCCATTTTGACATTTTATAGACCAAATGATTGATCGAGTAATCGTGAAAGTAATCGCCAGTTTAAACTGAATGAAATGACTCCATATCTGAAGCCCTTGTACAAACACTCGTGTTCCCCTCGGGGTGAACTCTTATCCGGTTATTCCCTGTCTTTTGTCCAGCGCCATCATCGGGTCAAATATTTCATTTCTCCAGAACTTTGATTTATGAGCAAATAGCTGCAAAAATAATGACGTTTAGCTTCAGCTGTACTTTGTGGACGTGCTAATTAGCAAATGCTAGCATGCTAACATTTTAGAAAGGGAGAGCCAACATTCCTGCTAAACATCAGCATTTAATGTTGTTATCTATTAGCATGATGCTAGCATTTAGCTTAAATGTTGATCCATGACCTTGAACGCCTCAGAGACGTTTGAGCTGGTGACGTTTCCGCTTAGATCTTTGAGAACGCAGTCAAATGAAATGACACGGGAGCTCCGTTGTTCTGATGCACGCAGCAAACCAGCGGGTCTCTCTACAGCAACAGCAAACCAATCAGAGTACTGTACTTCTTAAAAATGTCCAAACTGAGACGCATGCATAATATACCGCATGTTACATCCGGCTGAACAGGATCGACTGATAAAATGTAAAAAGGCCAACATTTGAGAGAGATGCTGAGCGTGGCTTCTCCTCCTCCACACGCACTTGCACTGACTGACAACAAAGAGATTTACATCTTTACTGGCTGTTTCTGCGCTGAAGCAGCAGCACACTGCGACCCCACCCCCACCCCGGACCACATCTTTACATCACAACTGCCTCAAACTGTGGCGACAGAGACGCAACGAGCTCCCACGCTGCCCTCCCATCATGCCTCTGCACTCGCTTACTGTACCACACTACTGCTCTCTGTGGTACGGAGGAGGAGGATACTCAGGATTTAAAAGATCGATGGAGACCTGCAACAGAGACCGAGGTAAGAGGCTGCACACAAGTGCATGTACACACGGCCCGTTATGAACCTGGAAGACAAAAGAGGAACTTTCAAAATCTGTTTTTTTTGTGACGAAATCCAACAACGTCAACTTTTAACTCCTCATTAAAAGACAAAAGCAGCCACGTGTGTGACTTTGGCAGCATGTGATACTCACTACTCACTGCAGCTATTAATATATATATGAGCGCACATTCACAGACGTGCGTGCACCTGTACCTAACTCTTATCTGAGAACAAAATATAGGTCATCCCGTGATGATAATTAGAGCTCTATTTGCGATCCTGATTTAGAAACCAGCTCAAGACACTTCTGTCATTTCGCCTTGTGTAGCTCTGATGGCGACATTTAGGATCTCACACACAGGTAGAGATTGATTGGATTAAGTCAAAAAAAAACAATCCTGCACAACACCATTTGCAAAATGTGCCTGTCCCTGAGGACAAAGAGGCAACGCTGGCAGCCTGGATAATTACAGGCCAATTGCAGCAGCCAGCGTGATCTGGAAAGCTCTAGAAAAGATTCTATTAGGTGCTTAATGGGGATATACTGGCGCCACAGATGATCAATAGGGCTTCAAGGCTAAGCGTGCCACTGATGTGCGTTTGTTCTTCTGCTTCTGACCGAGTTAATCACCAGAAGTTGTTACTAAACTGAAGTCAAAGGGCCGATACCAATCCTGGCACACTGGTAATGCCAACCTGAGGATGCGGTCTCCACTCCCGTCCCGCTCTGGGGGGCTACTCTCACCAGCCCTCTTTAACGTGTACATGAATGATTTATCTGACCAAGTAAGAGGCTGCAAAGCTGGCTGTATGACTGGCAACACCCTGATAAACCATCCTATGTGTGGCGACGACCTGGCTGTTGGTTTTTTTCTCCGAGCAGCGCTGGGTTCGAACATCTGCTTCCGATTATGGGGTTAAATACGACGTGCGATACAATGCTGAAAAACTTTAAGATATGCAGAGCGAAGGGGGATAAGGATCTCTATGCTGCCCCCTTGTGGGCCAAATTTTAAAAAGCGAACTTAAGTAGGCTAAATGTCGCCCATAATGATTGTATGCAGGGCAAAACAGGTGGTGTAGCGCAGGCGATCTGTTCTGTAATGCAGGTGTCAACACTTCCCAGGCTCCATTGAGAAATCGGATTTATTTGTGGACTGCATGACTCACAACCAAATTATCATCGTGCTGACAAATCCAAGGTCAAGTGTCGTACGATACCTGTCACCCACGTGGAAGCATTGGTTTAACTCTTATTAAAAGTGGCACTTATTTTTATTATTGTGAATGATGTGTGTATTGTACCTGGGCTGTTGTTGTACGTTTTCTAATGGACTCCGAGTGGGACAATAAAGTTGAACTGAACCACACGTTTTTAAATTGGGGGGGGGGGGGTCTGTGGTCTGATGTGCGCCCACGTGGGAGGCCATGGCTGACGAGCCAGACTGATCTGAACACAAGCTGCTGCTGCTGCCCGGCTGCGCGTGCACGAGCAGGAGAGTCAGCTGGACTTTTCTGTCATCTCAGACCGCCGAGCGAGAGCACATCAGCGAGGCGGTTCAAGCGAGACACACACACACGCGCGCCCCACGCGCGCGCGCCACGCACACACACACAATCTATTTTCTGTTTAGTTATTTATCACTGCGACGGCAATAAATAAATCAATATTTAATGAAACGACTTACACATTTTCATAAATCCGTGCAAACATTCTCCACTCGACAATGTCAAGAGAAACGTTGTTAGAATCCCACTTCCGGTAAAACGTTTCGAAATAAAAGAAAAGTGAAAACGTACCAACAGTGAGGCTGCGACTAACGGTTATTTATTATCGAGTCACCTGTCAGTCATTTCATCAATTAGGCGTTTGGTATACAAAACGTCCAAAAACATTTTTAAATGCCAATCTTAAATTCCCCAGAGGCCAGGGTGACTAATGCATTTACACTTTAAAAAATATTTTTTTTCCATTTCTATAATCATCAAATTCATTGTATGTTGAAAATAAACCTGATTCTGATATATTAGTATATTATATTGTAGTAGGAAGGAAACTGGTACTTTCGGTATGTCCATGATGTAAAACCCCTCGGAGGCTACAACATTAAATGTGACGACAGTCAACGTGACGCCTCATCCGTTGCTTTCACGGCACTTCAGTTACTCTAATTGGCCCAGCTGGGCACAATTAGGCTCCAGCTGAAATCTAACGGGCGTGTTTGTAAAGGTAGCTCACGTGTGATTACATTTTGTGCAGAAACACTTAATACAATTGTTCATACCAATTTTGACATCTTTAAATACAGTTTTCCTCAATCGTTTTCAGTTTCATTAAAAACAGCGTCTTCAGAAACACTCCACAGTTCAACTTATTGAAAACTATTTAGCTTAAAGCAGTATATTTATTTTATAACTAATATTTATGCTTTTCTTGAGAAGGCCACTGCCCGTACTTCCGGTCTCTTCGGCGCCAACAGCTGCTAGCTTGCCGCAGCTGCTCCACGCTGACTGCGGCTCGCACTGCCCAGACACCCGCCACCCTGCTGTCAGACGCGGCTACAACTTGGTGCTAGCCGTGTGCCCTGTCCTTCCACAACGGAAACAAACGACCGGTATAAAAACCTCAACACTGAGTTTTACCAAACGGGGTTACGCGGTGTGACACCATCAGCCCCGGCGTCCCTCCCGCTGCTGCAGCCGACGAAAGATGCTCCGGCAGCAGCGAGCCACGGCTGATCTCCGCTTCCCAGAGCCCACATCCTAAAAAACAGCCACCCCTTTATTTAAGTGAAATAAAGAAATAAAATGCTTCCTACCGTTGACATCGGTTGGTGCGGGCGGCTCCTTCCTCTCGCGGCGCGGCAGCTGCGGACTCTCTGCCTCCGTCCGCTCCTGGGCTCTGGCTGCTGGGATACTTCCACCGTCAAACGAGCCCGGTTAGGCCCTGCCGGCTGCCTGTCTCTCTGCAGACTGCTGCAGCCAGACAGACTGCTACACAACGATACCGAGCGAGCGGGACGCGTCACCCCGCCCCTGGGCCCTCCCCTAGTCCCGCCGGTAGATCCTCACCGAGCCTCACGCCAAATTCCGTTAAAAATTCTGGGAAGTTAACGTGGCGTGCTGGACATCGGTAGAGTCGTTGTTTGCTGAAAAGCGTTAAGTAAGATATTTTCTCTGAATTAGAAGAATATTAATTCGGCATATGTCAAACACATATAAACGCATTATTTGACTGAAATATAACGTTTTATGGTTTACACTGCGGGGTGCTGTGCATTTTTGACAAATAGGCTACTTTTAAAAGTCGCATAAAGAGTTGTGCAAAGGCTTGAAGAGTTCAGGGCTGAGGATAAGCATATAACATTGGGAATTAATTCATCCCATTTCTTAATTCATAAAGCCACATATCCGAGAATATGAGGATGACAATGGTACAGGCCTTTAGGCTATGCACTGGTGTCCATATATCCACTCTATAGACAGGGTTTCATTGTACACCTTCGATGTATCTTCGGATCTAAGAACATAATCTCACTCACTCTTCAATTGATCGTGTCCTGAAACACTCCCACGCTGCCCATTTACTCCTGGAAGAGCAGAAATCTGGACAGAAACAATCAATTCAACAAGATACGATCAAAGTCATCTGATCGTCTCAAACCCGGACACGATCCACGTCCTCTCAACTTCAAATGTCTCTAAACCACGTGAAACGGAACACGGCTCTCCTCCTGACGTAAAACGACCCATGGGTCGCTCGTTCTGACGTCAGAGCAGGCCCTGTTTCTACTGTCTCCCACGTGAACAAACACGCGTGGCAGATCACTCGCCTCCCCGGTCGCAAAACACTGATGGATAATTAAAGTGATCAACTACAGTAACAGTTTCCTGGAGATATCCACTCCCCGTAGCTGAAGGGCACAGACCCTCCCCCCCCCCCCCAGCAGCTGTGCGATAACAACGTAATCGACTAAATAAATCTCTGTTTTGCTGTGAAAGTATGAAAACAGGAAATGGAAGGACAGGTTTAGACCATTCTGGGTAATATGGTGTGTCTATGTGTGTGTGTGTGTGTGTGTGTGTGTGTGTGTGTATAGTGGCTTTTTCCCACCAACCGTTTGAAGGCAATGCAACTTAAAAACAGTCGAGAGGCGCGACCAGGCTGCAGACACACAGGAACAGGACACTGCTCTTCACATTGTTCACATTAAATGTGTTTTCAAGGTAACGTGTCGCCCCCAAACGAGTCGATTGTTTTTGCCCGCAACAGCTCGAAAATCACTGCGGACGCCGTTAAAGATTTGCCGCGTGCGGCAGAGAGACGCCTCCTTGAATATATGCGATGTGTTTGTATATTGATGAGATGCCACAGGGCGAAGCACCAGCTACAGAGAACAGCAGAGAGGCGGAGGAGGTGAAGCAATCCATCACACACTGCTGTGAAGATCTGACTCATGCCCACTGTCAATTACATTAGTGTGTGTGTGTGTGTGCGTGGTAGATACATCAGAACAGCATGTGATCTGTGCTGCTTAGATGCACATGTTCAACTCCTGCATCAACACCGTCCGTGATCTGCACATCACTATGATCGGAACCCTTTGATAAACACGTCTCGAGCCCCCCGTGCCAGCAGCTTCCAGCTGGCAGCGCGCGGCCCCTGCAGGAGCGCTCGTTACACCCGGTGCTTCTTCCCTTTGCGTCTGATGCACAGACCTCTGCATGTATGCACGCGGAACATGTGATCAAATCAAAGACATTTTGTTCAGAAGGAGATGTGAGGCAGAGCAGAAGCAGAGCCACACTCGGGACGCGTTAAATCGAGGCTGTTGCAATCTGTATTTCATGTGCTGTTCACGTGCGTTGCAACAATGCCCGCTGGAGGAAGTGCACGCAGGCTGCTGAGGAGGTTAAAGGTCACGTGAATGTCACAATTGAACGTGTATGCATTAAAAGGTGATGTGACGTGGTGTAGTTGATGAACTCGCATCATCACACTGGATGATAAAAACCCTATCTGACTAATAACTTTATGTAAGTTCAACAATTATGAAACCAAGCAGCCAAAGAATGTCGGCCTGGTCTATACTGCCCTCTAGTGGAGACACGGAGAACATGCACACACTGCAGAACATCATTATTGTGTTCAACATGCACGAGGCTGACAGGAAACCATCCTTTTATTTCTCCACTTTTAAGGCCAGTATGCTTTTGAGAAAATCAATCCATCAGGAACAACTCCGTTTTTTCTTCTACTAAGTGCAACCTGTTGTATTTCACCGGACTCATCAGACGCCTCCGTGTGGCCAAATACACACATTACAACAGCACAAACATTTTAAGCTCAGCTCATCTGTAAATTATGTAGCAAAAGGTTTATTTGTGCTAAGCTAAGCTAAGCAGTCGCTACATATTTACTGTACAGACCCAAGAGTGGCTATCAGTCTTCTACTATTCCTTTAAATAAGATTACAAAGATTTTCTTTCATTCATAATCGGCTTATACACAATGTAGCCTACAAATGTCCCAGCAGGATATCTCTCTCTCTCTATATATTATATTTATTTATAAATATATGTTTGTATATCTATATATAGATGTACTTAAAATGTCCAGTAAATGTAAAGTGCTTCCCATGCACTGCTTCTATATGAATTGTATGATGCCACAATAAATCACACCGCAGACTGTCCTAAATAAATCTTTCATGTTGTGTCAAGATGTCTTTTATTTTGACAGCGTTTCAGAATATCATACAGGTAAACAAGATTTTTGCAAAAGTTAATATATCCATAGTGTTGCATTTCATAAAAATAGTTGCTCCACTTACAGTCTTTGTGACCATCAATAGTACACTGAGTCAGATTTATAGAGATATTTGTTCTGCTATGACACTACACAGTGATGCTGAGCCGCTCGGGTGGGAGTTCGTGGTGTGGCGCGTGCCTTGATTTCAACACACACTTTGCACACACACACACACACACACACACACACACACACACACACACACACACACACACACACACAAAGTCTCTAATGTCTTTTTTTTTGTTTGTAAAAAACTACTTACATTTTGGCTCAATGGAGACAGCTCAGACGTGGAAAGCAGTGAGTTTGTGCAAAGGCTGAGCAAAAAGACGCACTTTGTTCTGTTCCTGCTTCAGACACAAGTCACAACATAAAGAAAATAGAAAAACGAGCATGATGATACAGTATGTAGGCAGCATATGCTACCTTTAGGTTTGGGCCTTTTGTTGTTGTGTGTGTGTGGGTGATTTTGTCCGTCTACACGTGGTTTAGGTGCCGAGCCGTTTGCGTCTGGCTGATGATTTTCTCCGACACAATATTTCACATCCCAAACCCTCCGAGTGAGATTGTGCTTCAGAGCCAGGCCGCTTATTCTTTGTGTAATTAGGGATCACAAAGGAAACACAATGTCTTGTCTTCCCTTTGCTCTTTTATTCTTTAAACACGGTTTGCGCTTCGCTCGGCAGACGGAGGAGAGGAAACGTTTGTTCTGGTATTATGACTCATGTCTGCAGAGAGGCTGTCAAGAGTCGTTGATCTCAGAGTTGACCTTTTGCGTAAACCCCTTCGCAACGTTAGTAGCATCTAAAGAGTTTAAAAGAATAGTGGTTTTTTTTGTATTTCCATAACTAAAATCACAGGAACAGGAAGTGTGAGGAATGGATTTAACTGTGTGAGTAGATCTGCAATCATCGCGAGATTACGTTATGTTTGCGCACCTCATCAGTTACTCTGCACACTCTTCTGAAGATACAAACGTACAAAGAGTCGTTGTTGTAAACTGCAACACGTGCAGAGCTTGACGAGCATAGCGACAGTGACTAAAGGGGCGGGGCTTAGCGAATCGTCAGTTTGGGTTGTGTAGGGATGCACACCTGTAGTGCAGAGTCAGCTTCCGGGGCAGGTGTGTGTGATCTGAAGGAGGCAGGAAGAGAAGAACATCTACGGGGAGCTTTGGCTTGGAGACGTACTCGTTAAAATCACACAGTGTAGAATCACCTCAAACAAGACTGCAGGTGCAGCCGCGTGCTTCCCGCGGAGGCTCGAGGGCGTTCATTCGTTCAGGTTACAGATCGTTAGGCGAGCGAGCTCGTGACGAGTGAGATCGATTCTCTGACGATTCAATATCGGATTGATTGATTTGTTTTAGCACGAGTTCAGTTTGGTTTAGGTGCAAAGCTCTGCTTCCGGGCTGACACTGATCTCACAAGTGTCCGACCTCTTAGAGAAGAAATCCCAAATTAAAAACTACCATGACCCAAAATCAACCACTTGCACAAATAAGGACCGCTACTGGACTCATGTTCATACACACGTTTGTGAAATCAATGATTTATTTCACTTTTTCGCGCTCGGATTTGAAAAAATACAGTTTATAATTTGTATCTGTTACTGTTTGTGTAGCAGCTCGCTGTGAACCCTCTGAAAGGGTTTGGGAGTTGAACCTGTGACCTCTCCGTCAGTCTAAGGCACTCTGCCCCCTCGGTCGGTGCCTCGCTCCGCTGTGGATCAGTTCGTTAAGCGCAGAAATGAGAAACACTGATTGGACACGACACCTCCCGGCTGAACCCGGGACGACCCGGGCGCAAAGGACCGTGAAGTCAACGCAGAAGTGCGATCACAGGGCTGAACGGGGGGGGGGGGTACTGTGGTGCTGCGGCTCGACTAAAGGTTCTGTTCGCTTAAACATGATATTTACACAATGATCCCACATATTCATATTCGTTATTATATATCTACGTCTATAATCATCTGGTGGAGTATTCAAGACAGATTCAGGCCCACGCAGTCTGTTAAGGCAAAGTTCATCTCTGCTGTCACTCTGTTCCATTCGCTCTCGTCAAAAACAGGCAAACCTTCTTTTTTTTTAATATTCCATTTCATAAACAGACTCCATTGTGAATATATATATATTTTATAATCCAATGGCAACCGACAGTTGCTTCCTGTCAGTTGCAGTTCTGCTCGGGGAGAACTCAAATCGGAGTTCGTCAAAGTTCGCACCCCCACGCTACACACACATTCTAGTTTTTTATTTTTAAGTGGATGGTTTTCCAGTTCTTAAGGTGGTGGGTGTAAAATATTTCTCAAAATAATTTAGAGTACAATATCATAAATAAAACTCTAAAAACACGTGGTCCAGATCACCCTGCCCCGCCCCCTTGGTTTTGCGGGAGAATGGGATTGTGGGAGGGGGGAGAGAGGAGCGTGGGAAGGTGTGAGGGTGGTGGCTTCATCCGAATGGGCTGATTTAGTTCAGATGAGCGTGGGCCGCTGCGTCGCTCCGGAGCCGCCGTGTTATCTGCTCAGCGTGGACGTGGCCGTGCGCAGAGTGCTGGGCAGCTTGTCCGATCCAGGGATCTTCCAAGGCCCAGGAGAGACCGTGGCCTTCCTCCCCGCTGCGCCGCCGCTGCTGGTGCTCTTGTTGGGCTGGCCGGGCCGGCTCTCTCCGGGGCCCCTGTCCAGTTCCCTGGGCCTGGACTTGCTCTGCTCCGACTCCACCTGCTGCTGCCGCCCGCTACTGTAACGCTCCACATCCTCCATGCTGTTCCCGTTAGTGTGCAGGAGCTTGGAGACGCCGGGAGATTGTGTGGATTCTCTGTCGTCCCCAGAGTGTCTCTCCTTGGACCTCTCTCTGGTGCTCTTGGAAGGTTTGGGCTCCCTGCCCGGCCCCTCCTTGCCCCCTTCCCCCTCAGTAGTGGGCTGCACCCTGTGCCCCTTGTAGGTGGACCTGCCACCCTCCTTCTTGGCCCTGCTGCTCCCGCCGGTTTTAGCCGCCCTCCTCCCCTGGCTGACCAGATCTTGACTTGGCAGCTCGGCCTTCTGGGGGCTCTTTGATCGCTCCTTCCTGCTGTCTCCTGCCACCGGGTCTCGAGGGACGTCCAGAGGCGGCAGGTGAGGCGGGTCGGGGGCCGGGGCCAGCTGAGATGAAGGCGGTGACATGGAGAGGCTGTCGATGGGAGGAGCTACTTCCGACAGGCTTGGGGAGGCTGAAGGGCGAGCATCCCATGGGGCGGCATTATCTGAAAACACACACACAAACAGTCAGTAACGGGAATATCCCCCCCACCACACACACACGCACTGTTAAAAGCTTGCAGGCATGCCACTACACGACCAAACACAAGAATCAACACAGCAAACATTCCTGTTCTACGAGCTGAAAGCATTAAAGCAAACATCGGAGCAGCACGACAGCCTACTTCCGGACGTGTCACGGGGCAACTCTACTTTTAGACAACATCAATCTGCCCCCCGCAGCTCTCTTTAAAGCCCCGGCCAATCTGATACCTTGGCGGAAAATCGAAAACAGGTTTAATGAAATGGATGATGTGCCCAATAGGGTGGTGCTTTAGCGAGAATAAAAACCTCTGGGGCCCGAGTGCCCCCCCCCCCCCCTTAAGCCTGCAGAAGTCTGTATCCAGTGCAGCAGCTGCAGTGAAATCTGCAGCGTGCTCCTCCACAACTCTCCACTCTCACGGACTGTTAGCTCCCCGTTTCTGCACCGGTGAGTCTCGGTCCCTCGGCCATCAGTCACTTTCAGCGGGCCAGGCAGGGGGCAGAGGCTAGGCTAGCTACACCGGCGCCATGAGGCCCAATTACAGGCAGACTCTCATGCAGAGAGTATGTTAGATCCCGTACTAAGAGGGAGAGAGAGAAAGAACCACTGGTACTTTGCAGTCTTGTACT
This sequence comes from Nannoperca obscura, assembly GCA_036024295.1. Lineage (NCBI taxonomy): Eukaryota > Metazoa > Chordata > Actinopteri > Centrarchiformes > Percichthyidae > Nannoperca > Nannoperca obscura. Next base: position 12,272 of record JAVQJL010008826.1, on the reverse strand, counting down.
TACAGTACAAAGAGGGAAATGATCAAAGATGGTGATCAAAGGACCATAAGTGTGTTTGTCTACTGGTGTGTGTGTGTTGGACTTGAGAAGCCTGTGATTACCACATGCTGTGTTAATGCGTGTCAGCTGTGTTAAAGCTCTGGTAGGCTTACATTTCTGCTGAGTCACCATAACGCAGACCTCAATACCTGCAATTGTAATAATTGAGCCTAAACACAACATTTTCAAACCTGCAAGTGTTGTTTGGGCCACTTGGGGGCTTCGAACACATCACTGACCTATTATCTCTTTATAAGTTCTTATTGGGAACTTTGCGGCCACCTGACGAACTCGCACCGCTGATTTTAGACGTCAAAGTCAATTCACCAGACAAAGAAAGAACGATCCAGCCTGTGGAAGCGGCTCTGGAGGAAGTCTAGGAAATGTACACGTGACATTACAAAAGCTGTAATTGTGTGTGTGTGTGTGTGTGTGTGTGTGTTGGACTTAAGAAACCTGTGATAATCACATGCTGTGTTAACGCCTGTCAGCTCCTTGTATTGTAAGTTGCATCACAGGACGTGTTTTTATATAATAATATATAATAAAAGGACCAAACAGTCGCGACGTCTCGACCTCTGCAGCATCTTTTTTGACCATTATTTATTTAATCTGCCCTTTATGGAAATGCAACACTAAATTGAAAGAGAAGTCTTCTAATTGCTACTGGAGATATTCACGATTTCTTGACTTGAAACTATAAAAAGAGGATGTCCTTTTTTAAGAGGTTTTTGGGATTTTCTGGCCTTTACTGGATAGAGTGAAATGAGGTGAAGAGGCAGACGAGAGAGGGAGGGGAGACAGTGCAGGTTAAATGGCCTGCGCTGTAAACATTCGGCTGCCAAGGATTTTTATTTTTTTAAGAAGAAAGGTGACACGTGATTAATTAAGGGATATCATTCCTTAATTTGCTGTAGCGTCACTTTGATACAAGCAGCAAAAGAACTTGTCCTCCTTTGTTGGTTTTTAGAGCACTCTTAATTCCTCTTGCGTGAGAAGAGTGTAATTCTCAGGACTTTGAGAAAAACATGCCCTGGAGGTGCAGATCTGACACTAGATAGAAGCACAAAACACACACACAATGCTACACACAGACAGGCACAATAATATTCATGCACATGCCCACAACCATATATTTTTATGTCAACATTATGCTGCTTAGATTCTTATTTTTTGTGCTTCGTTTTGTGTTCAGCTGTTCCTAAAGAGCGCCCAAGAACCTGAAACTAAAATAACTCGCTCCTCTGAACATGTCGGTATGCTAATGTTTTAAATCGCCGGATTAATCACCAGAGATGATTTGCATAACCTTCCAGCATGCAAATAAAGTGCATGTAAACTACGAGTGATGAAATGCTGAATCAAGCCCACACGGAACACAACACGTGGGTTAAAACTGCTGCTTCTTACTTTTAGGCAGCAGGGGAACGCAGCAAGAACACGAAAGAGCTCTAATGATGGAGCACTGTGTCTTCTTCCTCACAACACAGAGATTAAATCCCTGACCGACAGGAGAAAACATCATCTGCCTCTATTTCCTGTGTTTAAGGTCTGAAGGGTGACCGCTATGCATCATGGGGGCTTTAGTGCCGCGCCGTTCCCCCTAAAATGTCTCTCTAGTGGGAGGATGCGGAAAAAAGTGAGTCTCGCTGGTGCAGAAGCCACAAGAGTGAGTAACACATCGGGAGCTTTATTACCCGGGGTGACACAAGAATAAATGTCTTCTTCCGGGCTCGAGTCACGCGCCCAGATCTCACTGGGTAAATAATCTGTCAAAAGACTTGACGATCATCTCCCGTGGCTGACTCAGGGCGAACACTCGTACTGCTCTGCTTCTGGACCTGTAGGCAGACGTCGGCTGCCGATTAATCTTTCAGTCACGAGGAGAGATATCGTTCACTGATTCTACAACTTCCCGCAGCTCGGAGCCGCATTCGTTGATCGTTTTATAAACCAAAAGGTGAAATCTGTCACGAAAGGGATGCGCGTTAATCTAGGAACAGGTGGTTACAACAAAACAACACATAAAACCACAGCACAGACAGCCAGGGTTACGTGAAGAGAAAAACAAGTCGTATGGTCACAAACCGTGTCTTTAGAGTGGCCCATTAGGAAGAAATAGGGGGAGCCATGCTTGTCACTTTTCATGCACATGGAGAGACTGGAAGATACCATTCCTATAGAAGGGGAAGTAACAACCTAGACCAATCAATTAGTGATAGGTCACTGAAATGGACAGAAGATAAACTAGTGTTAGTCAAGATAGAAGAGAGAAATAGTTAGTTTGTTTTTACAGCATAGTGAAAAACTGAATACAGCGAGTACAGAGTATATAAAGACAGAAGATTTCACATGAATACAGACGCATGCTACAATGTTATCAAGAGTTCAAGTGATATTAAGACAGTGAAGAGGTCTAAGAGTTAAAAGAGAGTTAAGAAATGAGGGCGAAGGCAAAGAAAGTTGCTGTGGGTGAAAGTTGGGATACCTACCGTACTCTGGGACCTGCCCCGTGCCCCTCTTCAGGAGAAGACGAACCCGCCTGCCTCCAGACTTGATCAGCTCGATGGCCCTGGCGTGGGTCATGTCCCGGGTGCTCTCGCCATTGATCTCAATGATTTGGTCTCCAACCTGGACGTGGAGAAGTTTGTGGCAGAGAGCGAAAGAAGTTCTGTCAGAGAGGGAAACGGGTGTGCTTTCGACCAGACTGACGCGTTTTTAGTTTCGGTTGTAGTTGAAATAAAAGCTACACTGTGTGGACGGGGGTGCGCACAGCTAATCTAATGCTACATCATACAATGGCAATTCAGACATTGTGCTTCTGTGTTTGTGGCAACAGTCTGGGGAAGGTCCTGTCCTGTCGGTAACGTCATGGTGACGGTAATGTCCCTGTGCAATGTCCCTGACCATAACCCCAACCCCCATGTGATGACCTGGAATGCCAAACATCAATGCCCGATTAAAATTACGCTCTTTTGGCTAATTGGGAGCAAATCCCTGCAGCCCGGTTCAAAAGTCATGTGGAAAACCTTTTTCTCTTCGAAGGTTTTCTTAAATCTTGTGGTTCTTGTCCCACTTCATCCTGCCCCTTCACACCGCTGCACAAACGGATTCATCTCATCAGCCTCTATAAATAATGGGCAAACTAAGATTTCCCACTTTGATGGACAATAAAGTTGTATTCTGTTTGGGTGTCAACACACTTTGACCATACAGTATAAAAACACCAAAAAGAAGGTCATTTTACAATGCTTTGAAATACACGTTAGACATGATTTATAAACCTTCCTAAAGAAATCAAATCTTTCTATTCCAAAAAACTAAATCTTTCCTTTTGTCTTGTTCGTCTCGAAGGAAGAAAGAAGTTGTCTTTGTGCCCTGCATCATTTCACAGCGCAATGAAGATGTATGTATTCTGTGCAATTTACAATCTGAATGATGAAGCTTGTATACAACCCTCAATTATAGACTGGCAGTTTTGTGTGCGTACAGTGTTCGAGGATCAATTCAAGTAGAAGCGTAGAAACAAGAAATATGTGACATATTATACTGTATAACAGGTGCCACATAGTTACAGAAGACAAGGCAGAAATAAGATGAGACAATTAATGAAGGTGTTTGCATGTCTAAGATTGAGTCAGCTGTGCTACATGTGAAATGGAATTTTAACAAGCTTCTTCTGCCACGGATGACAGTGATTTATAAGGATCAATATGGATCTATAATTCACTGGCTTTCCCGTGAGCTGCCGTAAGCGTTAATAAGCATTACCAGCCATGAACTGGTGTCAGCTGTAATTCATTTCGGCAGTAATTCTGACAGGGAACATATCAGGACACACTGATGAATACCAACGGCCTGCAGCTCCGTCACCAGCTAATGTACGGATTAACCGGACTGCCTCTCCTTTTTGTTACCGCTCCCTGATGTTCACGAGGACGGTCCAAAACGTCCGTCCTCCCCTCCTTCAACACTGTCAGACCCCTCAGCCCTGCAAGACACGAGTAATGGGGAGGATTCGATGGGAACAGGACTAAACACGCCGCCCAATTACGCTAACAAATGGAGAAGTCCTCCGATAATGGCCGGGCTAACTTAAAAGTCAGGAGCGGACACGAGTTGAGAGAGAGGGGGGGGGGAGTGTCATTAGGTGTCATTACAGTGGTCTGGAGAGAGGTGGCAGGCATGGCGGTTCGATCATTAATCCTCACCTTCTAACAGCAGAGGAGAGGGATCTCCATCATCTTTAATAAAGAGGGAACTAAAGTTGAATGGATGGTGAGTCTGCGGCTCCCGCTGCACCCGATGCCCACACACAACCTTTCACTGAAGGTTTAAAGGCTGGAGAGGTAATTAAAAGTTCTGAATAATAATCTGTAATAACTAATCACTTTATATCATTTTCTTAAAAGCCTCTGCACTGCCACTTGAACCTCAAAAAAAAAGGAAGAGAAGAAGCTTGTTAGAATTTGTCAGTGCTCCTTGTTACTAATTAGTTTGTGGCTAGCAGGGTCAATTTGGTTTTCTTTTTTTGTTGCCCTTTTTAAAGATGTGACAAAGTGCCTCTCGGGGAGGAATTGCTTGGCTTAAATTCTAAACTTCAAAGAGACTGCAGGGAGTCACAGCGCAAGTGGCCTTTTTTTGGTTTCTACACCTTAAAAACGTGTCAAAGCACCACTCAAATCCAAAGTGACAGGCATGTCAAAGCTTTTTAACCAGTGTCTCACATTTACTTAAGTTAAATGCAGATTGATTCCCCTCTCCGCCCGGCAGTATAGATCCAGGATTGTTGCAAGAGGGATCAAAGTGTTCTCTGCACCTTGTTCTCTGAAGTCTATTCAGCGGCACAGTGTCGAGTTGATTTCAATATCCTAGCAGCAGCGTTACCGTCTGGCCATTCATCTAAGACAAATCAGACCTCGTGGAGGAAAGGAAGTACGTTTACTCAAGTAAAATCCTGAGGTGCTTGTATGGCACTTAAGTATTTCCATTTTATGCTGCTATATACTTCTACCTCTTTAGCCCGCTCCTCATCTCCACTTGAGGCTAACCGCTCGAGGCTACATTAGCCACTGCTAGCAAAACACACACACATGAATCTCAGCCCAAACTATGGGTGGTTGTGCTGCATTGTGGGTAATGCAGGCTCCATGTTTTCACAAGAAAGAAGGATGTGCGGAAGAAAAAAAAGATGATATCTCTCTCTTTAAAAGTGTGGATTCAAATTACTGCTTGAGGCCCCAAAGAAAGAAAATTATCCAATATTTCAGAAAAATGAACCCCCCGGAGGGCCTGAGCCCTAGGTTTGGAACCAGTGGACTAGAATACCGAAGTGTATATAAAGTAGTTCAAACTAGCTCCACCTCAACCAGCTTCAACAGTAAAATACTACGTAAACATTGATGCATCAGTGTTAATAAAATATAAAACAACTCATCAGTTACAGGCGCTACTTTCTGAAGAACAAATACTTTACTTTTAATACTACTAAGTACATTTTGCTGATGATAACTTTGCACTGGATTGTGAATGCAGGACTTTTACTTCTAATATAGTCCTTTTATTATTGTATCGGTACTTTTATTGAAGTAAAGGATGTAAACACTTCTTCCACCACTTATCAGACTTCACAGCAGCTTGTATAATGACTTGAAGTGGAGCTCAGGAGGAATTCCCTCCTCCTCTTCCACCTGCGTCTGGGCCCACTGGACTGCACTGACTACAGCAACGGGCAGGGAAAGTAATGCCTCCCCTGGGGGCATTTTGCACACATTATCTTTGACAGGTTCATTACAGATAAGCAATGTAGAGCAGACCGAGCAGCTCCAGACGTAAAGATCGGAGAACATGCAAGAAAGAGAATAAGAGAGGGTGAAGAAAGGAGATCAGGAAAGATGTGTTGGCTGCAGGATTCATTCCACTTTGACAAACAGAGAAAAGCTACTGTGGAAGCTGGGATTTATGTTGCTAGCAGCAAAGCACGTGGAGGAAATTAGGGGATGTTTACACAGCAGTGTTGGAGCTGGATAATTCCATAGTATTTTTTTGAAAATGTTTTTAAATTCATACTTTGTGACATAATAGTACAGTAGCAACTATAGCTAGAGGGGGAACTGTGCAGCTACGCAAACATTAAAGCACAATTTAAGTTGGCCCACTTAAAGGTTTTATCTATCTTTATCTTTCTGAATATTATCTGTTAATGAACGCAGAGCAGAGATGATTTTAGGAACTTTCAAGAAACTCTCAGCTACAAGTTTTTTTGGCAGATTATTTCTTAGCTGCTTCTAAAAAGTTACTGTTGCAGCTTTGATAACATCAGAAAATTACAGTGAGCGACGGCCATGTAATCCAGAAAGATAGAACGCATCTTAACCTTTAAAGGGGGTGTAGTGGGCTATCTCAAAGGAAATGACATCATCAAACCTACCCTCATCCTCCCGTTGCGGATGGCTGGTCCGTCCTCTGCCAGTCGCAGGACAAACAGGTCCATCTTGTACTCCCGACCTCCGCGGATGCTGAATCCGAAGCCTTTCACGCTTTTTTCCAGCTCCACTGTGAAGAAGTCAAAGTCTTGTGCAAGCTGAGGAAAGCACAGATCAGATGTGATTAGATCCAACGTTATCTGAGGAGAAAACGGGACATCACAGCAGACAATTTCAGGACTCAGCTAAAACAAATAAGTGGATAATAATGGAGCAAATGCAAGGTAAGGTACACACACACCATACGTTATATTATTAAAGGTATTATGGGTAAACAAGGAAGGTAAATATCTTTGTCTGCTCAGTTTCACTAACAAAAACAACACCGAAGGGAAACATGAGTGTCAGTGTCAGCTTCAAGTAGAAATACATGCATCAGATTCATACAGAAACAGAATTACAGCATATGTGAAGGTGTAAAGAGAAACTGTAGGAGAATGTGGCCTAATTGGAGGAAAAAAAGGAATATCTGCAAAAATAATGAGCACAGTGTAAAGTAGATAAAAGTCTGCGAGCGATTAACACTTTTCTGGTGTGGGAAACGTCCTTACTTGAACTGGTGGCATTCGGTAGTCTGGGATGGTGAACTGCCTGGTGTCGGGAGCTAGCTGCCTGTAGTCGAGCAGCGGCGGGTGTCTGTAGTCCAACGTGGGCGGCTGCCTGTAGTCTGCCACAGGAGGGTGCCGGTAGTCCACCGGTGGCTGGCGGTAATCTGTGAACGGCGGCTGCCTGATGTCGGGTTTAACATCTTGCCTCGCCTTCACCTCTGATCTGTAACTAACAGACCAATCAGAATGAAGGAAGAACTTCCAGGAGGGTTTCTATTCCTGTCACCGTCGCCTCTGGACAGGCTGCATAACTTGTTTTATGTGTTTTGGTGCACTTAGCGAGCTCTGAAAATAACGCTTTCTGACAAACAACTGGATCACCTCGTGCTGACAGTGAGGGCTTGTTTAGGTTTGCACTGACAACCATTATACAAGAGTTAAGTGAGGAAATTAAACAGTTTTTCCTCACACATCACATAAAATGTTTATAATAAAAACAAGTTCTCTCAGAAGCTGGAGAGTACAACTGTGTAAATCAGAGAGGAAAGGCAGTGACATTGTAGATTGTGGGGCCCTGTAGTTCTTGGTAAAATATTCAACAGATCTCTATAAAGAAGCAATTTATGTAAATAATTTAGAAGTCCATAAGAGTTAAGTGATGTTATACAACAAACTGGGGAGAGGGAGAGAGATGAATAAAGAGAGGAGACGAGATGACGATATGGAAAAAGACAATGAGGAATAGGTGGAAGACAGAGAAAGAAACTGTAACAGGCGCTAAAGAGAATAAAAAAGTGAAAGAAAGGTAAAGAGATTGGGGACGAGGGGATGAGAGTATCTGACTCACTCAAAAGTGTTTTGCCCCAGAGACAGATGGTGGGCTATATGCTATAAAAACGCTTCACTGCATCAGAAAATCAAGACGGCTGCAAATTTGACGCTGCCTCGCAGCTTGAGGACGAAACGGCTATCGTTATAACTGATTGGAGAAGAACTTGTCATGCTCTGTAACCTCTCATCGGTATAAACAGCGTCTTACCTGCTCTCGTGGCCGTAGGTCTGTGGTGGAGGAGCAGGCAGCTGGGTCACGGGGCTCTGGTGTGGCATGGGGTTGGGCTGGCCAGCAGAAGGGTTGGGCTCTGTCGCCGCCGGGTTTGGCTGTGAGGCAGCGGTGCTCGGCTGAGTCTTCGGGCTGTGCTGCTGAGCCATGGGGCTCTGCTTCTCGGAGCTGGGGGCTGACGGAGGATTGCTGATCTCTGTGATTCAAAAAGAAAGACCGAGATGGGACAAATCTGACAGCAACATGTACTTATTCTTTTTTGGTCACTCGAGGGCAGCCAGCACCTTGTAAACATAACACCGACATATCCTCACCATGTAAAGTTGATACGGTGAAACGTTAAATAGTTTCCTATTTACACATCTTGCGGACATGACGCAACATTAGCATCCATTTGGAGTCGTGGTTCTGTCCACCTGTAATATCCGGCTCGTCAGCTGCTAAATGCTCCAACGTGTTCACCAGCTAGTCGTTAACTGGCTGTTGGGTGCCTGGCAGTGGGTTTTGTTTAAAACTTCTGCCCACTGCTGCTGGAAAAGATGCTAAAGAGCAGAGCAGCGAGACTCAACCAAAACAGTAAAGTTGCCGTAAAACCAAAACAATAAGCTGAAAGGCACCAAAATGCTCAGTAGATGTGAGGGGTTACAGTACAGTTCTCTGTGGGTTAGTGACTCTGAGCGACTCTTTCATGTTAAAAGTAGTAATTTGTAAAATTGTTAATATAAAAATATTGATTAGGGCAGCTTTAATTTTTTTAAAGAACACCACCATTGCCAGATGCTATCACATCCAAATCACAATCATTGGAGAGCATGTAAAAAAGCACAGCAAAGCGCTGTGGTGTTTTCTTTTATCGTAGCTCTAAATAAGGAAGTTATTAATCCATAAGTCCATAAATGGCAAAGCAGAAAAAAGTACGTAAAGGTAAGGAGGTAAAAAAAACATTATGATTATATAATTAGACAAACAGTGAGCTGAAAACTACATTTTTAGCCGCTTAGTCATTGTGTTTTCTGAGAGATAGCAGCTCTGTTCAAGCATCTGCATGCAGTAAGTGTTAAGGAGGCAGCGTCGACTGAGGAGAATCTGCAGACCAGAGGATCACAACTCATGAATATGACCAGTGACAGTTAATCTAAAAAGAATCACATTTTGCAAAACTCATATTACAACTTTCATTTAATGGAGCCAAATCAATCACGGTCATAAATCACTGTCCTCCGTAAGCACTGCAGTTTCAAGTCCTCGTCTATCATGTCCACGTGGGATGTGTGTCCACGTGCTCGCTCACCTTCCTGCGGTATGATCCTCAGGGTGACGCTGAGGCCCGCATCCTTGATCAGCTTGACGATGTCGGCGTGCGGCATGTTGACGATGGACTGGCTGTTCACTGCCAGTATCCTGTCTCCCACCTTCAGCTTCCCGCAGCGGTCGGCCGGGCTGCCCTCGATGATGCGGCCAATTTTATGGGGCACAGCTGTTGGAGGATTTAGACACAACGCTCTGCAGGTAAAGACGTGCTCAGCAGCAGATGGGAGGATTACGCCTGTCTGTGCTCACACACACCACTGACTGACTGACTGACTGACTGACTGAGTCTCTGTCTCTCTCATTTTGCTATTCACCCCAGGCTTACGTAACGCATCCAGTTTTTTTTTTCATATGTGTGGGCGATGCACTGATGCTCACAGCGGCATACCAGAGATTGTGTGTGACTGACGTACCGTGGGAGGGCATGTATAATTGAGGAGACAGAATGAGAGGTGCTTCACTTTTTATTTGAGCCATGACCTCTTCTTAGACTTAAGTTTGGCAACTTATCTTGACACCAGATTGAGTTTAGATTATATGTGTCTAAGAGCTTTCACACGAGGTTTAGCACTGCAGAGAAGAGGATGACTGATGATGAACAAGCATCTACTTGACTCCGTAAAACAGCACTACAACAATCGCCGGACTCACTGTTGGTGGCGACCGCCTCGGGCCGGTTGAGCGAGCTGATGATGACGAAGCCGAAGCCCTCGCTCTCCTTTCGATTGATGATGACATCACTGGGTTGGGCGTTGGGGGTCGACGTCCTGTCTGAAGGGGCGTTGGGTGCCTGGGTAGTGATGGTGCTGTTGCCATATGTGAAGTCACTGCGGGGGGAGCTGTGCTGCGTGGAGACGGAGCCCGGGCTACGACCGTTCTCTGGACAGGACTCACCTGCAGGGGGAGGAAGAGAGCTGAGCGGGTATATACACAAATACCTGGAAGAAACATTCAGAAATACACTTTGTGTAACTAATCATGGGTCCCTGTGGTCATTTTTCTGTTATAGTTTGTAATATGCAGAATTTATGATTAAAAAATATATTATATATATATATGTTTTCATATCGAAACTCCTCTCTTTCCTCTCCAAGACTCCAATCAAATGTGTTTTTTGGGGCGATCAACTAAAGCTAGCAGAGCAAAATCATCGGGTGAGGAAGATATTGATGGGCAAAGACTTGACATTTCCAAAGAATGTGGTTGGTTTCATTTATTAATTTCTCCCTCCTCGTCCTCATCACAACATGGGAGAGGGATGTGTGGGTGGAGGCCAGCAGTAAGTAAAACATAAAGTTCAGTCCTCCTCCACACCCCAATCACTTTCGTACAGCCCCTCCCTTAAGTAAAAGTACAATAAGTAAATAAGTAAATAAAGTGATAAACAAAAAGTACTCAAAGTAAAAGAAGTCATTAGGCAGAAAAATATCCCCTGAGTGATTTATTATTACAGATTTAAGGTGGGTTAAGGTTAAGGTGGAGCTACTTTTAACAACTTTACATACAGGTTAGTAGTTTTTTCCAGTGAAAAACAAAGTTCTGCTACACAGATGTGCATTCATATTTCGGACTTTTGTCTATTTTTATAGATTTATTTTATTTTATTTTACTTTTATTGCATAAAAAAAGTAACAAGATTAATATATTGTGTTTTTTGTGTAAATTTTAATTTGCAAACCAATTGTCAAATACATTTTCACTGTGAAATGTTAAGTATAAAGTAACAGAAAACTGATATAATAATTAGATACATCAGAGTTGTATAGTACTTGAGTAAATGTACTTGACTGGAAACATCTGAATGGTGGACAAACAAGCTGCATTTTAGCAGATCAAACGCACTTGATCTTCTTATTTATAAATCTAGGGAATTTAAAATCATTGATCACTTTCATGCTGAAAATCATGACCAATGTGATACATGACTGCTCTGGAAGAACCTAAGGATAATTCTAGATGTGCAAAAACAACTCATTTTACAGGAAAGAGTACTTTTTTCCCCCTTCCCCCCTTAAAGCCGGAGCAACATCATCCCTGTGAAGGATCAAGAAGCAAACACAAAACAGCAAAATAAAACAGAAAGTCAAAAGCAACTGTCACTCTGTTGTAAAACACATCATTAAACTGCTACGGCGTGTCAATCCAGCCAGAGCGAAAGCAGCTTTTTGCACCTCCGGCTTTTTTGTGTATATGCATTCTGGCATTACCGAGCGATCAATCCCTGTGTTGTTGTTCTGTTAGCTCACCGGGAAGCAGCGCAGTGGTTTTCTGCAGTTAAACAGTTAGAAATTCAAACTGTAACTTCAGCTCACTGATTTGAAGTCACAGCGAGATTTGTCGTTGTGAAACGGTACATACCCACATGTAGCATTTCCTTACCGCGACAAGTGCACAGATGGTTACTTTATGAGGGGGGAAAAAAGAAAACCCAAAACAGAATGAATTGTGTAAAATGTGGGGCTTTAGGTGCAGGCAGAATTAGGAGCTCAGAGCAGAGAGCCAGATTCTGACACCTCGCAAAGTGCCAGTGGGAGTCACACAATTAGGATGGAAGTAAGGGCCACAGAAGAGGCCAGGCATGAGTCAGACAGTAGCCTTTGGTGAGAAGAAATTGACAGAAAGGGCAGAATAGAGTGGGAAGAAGTGGGTTGGTGAGAAGAGTGCGTGTGTGTCTGTGTGCGTGTGTGTGTGTGTCTGTGTGTGTGTGTGTGTGTGTGTGTGTGTGCGTGGGGAGGCAGTAATAATGAGAACAGGGGAGGCCAGAGTTCACAGCAGGAAGTGCCATCGCAGTGTTCAGGCTCAAAGGCGGAGAAACCTGAACAAGGGCCG
>JAVQJL010008824.1:0-28294 GCA_036024295.1 Nannoperca obscura | reverse complement strand
TCACTGATTCACAGACTGCTTCCTGGAAATTAAAACAAAAAAAGTGTGATTTTTGGGGGGTTTATGTGGAGCAACATGTCAAATATCCCCCTCTTGTCTTTCTGGTTTGCTTTCTCTCCTCAGTGACAAACAAATTAAAGACTCATACAAGGACACGGAAGGCCGGAGGGAGCAAATCCTTCTTTATCTTCTTATAGAATCTGTTGGCTTCACACAACAAACTGTACTGAACTTCAAATTAAAACGTGTGGGAAGGACATCTGGCGAATATATCTGTAACTCATCCAAAAGTCCAAGTCACAAATAATCACAACTTCGTTTCTGGACGTTTTGCCACTGAATCAATTGGCAGAAAGTTTATTTAGAGTCCAAACTGTGTTCTGTGGTGGACACCCTGCTGGACAAAGGTCATAGATTTTGCAGGTCATTGTTATGAGGGAAGTGTTTGCTGCCAGAATTCCCACTGACAAGAGCTTCAAGGTTGGAAATGTGGAAGCGATTACGGCGTCTCACACCACCTGAACTCTCCCCAGTGCGTCTGAATAAGAAGCAGCGACCGTGAACGCCCCACCATGTTGCCTTACGTGCTCTTATTAGATGTTGTTTCTTGTTTTATGTTTGATTTATATGTAAAAAAGGTATTAACATTTACAGCAGATGACTCATTGAAATCGTGTAATACTGAAACTATTTTTACTTTTGATTAGAGAATCTGCTGCAGACATCAAACAGCAAAAACGTCATCAAAATAAGTGTCTTCTTTCTTTCCATCTACCGTAAGACGCAGCTCTGCAGTTCAAGTTTCACGGGTCTGACAGGTTAAACAGGTTGAACCACTCGTCACTCCCAGGGGCCGAGGCCAGACACCAGACCACAGTGCTGGTTTTCCCCTGTGATGCTCTGTTGTTGTTGTTGTTGTTGCCTTATTTGGGAGGAAGGAAGAAGGTAGGAAATGCTTTGAGTTTGAACCTCTCCTGCTATTCTCACTGAAACACCAAAGTGGTGAGACAGTCATACAGTCATGTGACTCACAGTTCAGAGGTCCACCACACTCACTTTGTGTAACAGCATTCAGATTCAGATTCATTCAGACATTTCCAGAAATGACTCTTAACGTTGCATCATTTGATATATATTGCGATCAAGGCCACCGTATCTCATGGCTGCTGCTTTGCTTCATACAGACAACTGCTTAAAGTGACTGAACTGAAAAACGCTTTCATCGAAGATCAACTGGGTCTATTTTAATATACATTTAATTCCAAAACTGTGGGTCCCGTGCGACCGATGCTGTGAAAACATTCATGTACTGTAACATACTTCTATTTCAGGACGCATCTGACTGAAATGTGCCCCCTCATTGGTCGGTCACACTGTTCAACGAGGAAGTGTTTGTCTCTCTCTCTCTCATGGCTGCACCTTTACATCCCAGACATTTAAACACGCAGACGTCGCTGTAACCCACGACACCACAACATGAGAGCTTTCAGAGGTTCATGATGTTAAACTCAGTGAAGAGGCTGAACTCAATTCAAAGTATGACTGGATTATGATGATTCTGACTTATGTAGAGAAAACAGGATGTCAATGCAGCAAGTTCTGGATTTAAAAGAGTCCCCAGCAGCACGTGAACGCAGCACAATACAAAACAAGCTAAAACTAAAAGATATTAGATAAACGGGTAAAAACCAACACGAGACCTGAGGCAGAATTCTTTTTACTAAACAATGTTTTATTAGGAAATGTAAAAAATATTCCCACAGTGGAACAACAGATTCATGTTTGACCTGCGGACAAAGTACTGATATAAATAACCTGGCAGAAGGAGCTGACGGTGAAGACAGCAGCTTGCTGGACTTGTATGTGGGTGTAAAAACTGCAGGCGTGACGCGTTCAGTTAGTTTGGTCCGAAGAAGTCGACCACGCCGTTGCCTTTACGGCCATCGAAGAAGAAGAAGTTGCGATGCGGAGCGTCTCTCTGGGAGAGAGCCTGCAGGGAAGACAGGAGACCATCAGGACACCTTCAAAGCAGCTGCTTTGTTCTTTAATAAACCCCTCAGGCCATTGTTGTGACTGTTTTGCACTCATCTGAGGTTTTCATAGAGACGTTAGTCTATAAAATATATTAAAACAAAGTTAATCTAACCACTATTTTAATGTCAGGTTCTGTTTTTGTCTGAACAGACCCACAGATCCCCGTCTGTCACACTCGTCAGAGGTTCAGCTCTCTGTCTGAGTGAAATCAGTCAGATTCGGCCGGCGAGACATCAGCCGGCCAGTTGCACAGAGTTTCATCATCGTCATCATGTAGACAGCAGGCTGGCTTTGCAGTCTGATGCCGAACGAGCACACACACACACACACACCTGAACTCCCGTTTACCTCAGTCTGAGGTCACCGTGCACACAGAGCTGAAGTGAACTCTGCTTCAGGTCTTGTTTTTCTCGGAGATGAATCTAAACGAGTCTGTGACTCCCGTCAGCATGAACCGACACATCAACATCTACATGGAGGACTCTTCAATTATCACATTTCACTATAATAACTATAATAATAAAGTCATTAATGCTAAAGTTCAATAACAACTTTGTGTGTCTGTGGGTGACTGATGCGTCTGTCAGTCCCTGATGCATCTTATTCATCGATTAGCCCGAGGGGGTCAAACACAGCGCTGAGCATGAAGGATGCAGGGATGTTATCATGAGAGGTCTTTGTATTTATATTTATCTAAATATCTTCTTATTATTTCAAACTTCAGCTGTGATGAGAGTTTGCTCCTCAACACATTCAGTGTATGTTACGTGTCTGAAAGGAGTGTTATCTAATATAATGACTTTTACACATATTCACATTCACTCATGTTTTTATGTTGCATCATCAATAAGTGCATCATGCTGTTGAGCTGGAGGACAGTAGAAATCGTTGGCTGTGGTCCTGAAGCTGCCCAGAAAGCAGCTGACCGACTCCCTCGCTGTCATCGTTCACTACAGCAGAGGGAGAAGCCTCAATATCTCCTGACGTTACGACGCGCCCGTGTTGTTGTGTACAAAGTCAACTAATGTTTACATGCTTACCTTGACAACTTCCTGTCCCAGAACGCCTCCCATGACAGCGCACACCGGAGACATCTCAGAGAAGCAGAAGCTGAGGACAACATGTTCAGATGTTACGACTTTCGAGACAGTTTGTTCACAGCTGGAGACGCTTCATACCTGGTGAAGTCATCATTCAGGAGGTCACTGCTAACGGACAAGGCCTCCAGGACGTCGTCACGGATCTGTCTCAGCAGCTGACCGTCTTCTGCAAAGGATTGTGGGTCGGGGTCGCGGCCTTTGTCTGTACGAAACTTCAGCAGAACTGTGGAGACGGACGGACGTGGAGGGAAGAAAGAGAGAGGGAGAGCAGGAAGCAGAAGAAACACAAACAGAAGGAAATCAACGGCTGTTAAGAGGCTGGAAACAGGTTGAAACTTTCTCTAAAGCAATATTTTCCACATCATCTGTTGCACACACACATTTATAATTTCATCACGCTTTCAAGTGACTTCTACGCGAATTATCACCTTATGGAAAGACAACATCTCATCTCGCCTGCTGCTCCCTTTGAACCACGATAACATCGGTGTGTGGTTGCACCATCAACCATTTCATCCGATTAGGCCTACGTTTCCCCACATCTCACACACACACACACACACACACACACACACAAATCAAGGCTCCTTCCTGTGTTCAAGAGTCGGCTGCAGGACTGACTGAGAAATTTAAATATTTAAAAAATCAGACGTACAAGTTTTATTTGTTCATGAGAAATATTTCAAACAGAAACCGACTTCTCCCGCTCCGCCACACAGACGCACGCACCAACACTTGGCCCACGTATTTCCTGTTCGTCCATTAACTTAAACCACACAAGGAAGTCAAATCCTCCCACGGCCATTTCCACCAGTGTGGTGCACGCACACACACACACGAGTAGTGGCGATGAATCATTTACACCTCAGCTCTGCCCTTTATCAGAGAAACTTTTGTTAGTAGAAAGTCAAAGAACTGAAACAAATGGCATCACACTCACGGGTCTGCACCAGGCAGGAAATCAAAGCAGGATTTCATCACAGAACATAATAATGTGCACATGGATGGAACAACGATAGCATCTGTGAAGCTGCACATGCAGCAGCGACAGTGTTTGCAGATTAAAGTGGAGGGGAAATATTTCGAGATGGTCCTTTGTGTCGAAACCTGCATGTGAAGGTCAAAGGCAATAAGACGATCTTTAAGTAAGAGAGATCATGTTCAGCTGGGAGATTATAAATAGATAAATACACATTTTTATTTATATTCTCCTACCAGCTGAACGTGATCTCTCTTACTTAAAGAAAGCAGCAGCTATATATATATATATATATATATATATATAAATATATATAAAAACTGTGCAGCTTTCTTTTTATATTCTGTAATACACAGAAAATGTCTTCGGTTTCAAACATTTCTGTTAAGGAGTCGTCTTTTCTCTCCTTTATATTAAAAAAGAGGAATCAAATAGATCAGATGCTAATGATAAAACACACACACACACACACACACACACACACTATCCGCGGTTCAGATCACCCGACTGTTCCTAGTGAGACAGGAAGCAGTTGTAACAGAGGAAGAGCCACTTCCTCATCAGAAACCCAAAACAACAACCGCTAGCTCCAATTATAGAAACAGCGCAGGAATAATAACACTGCCTCCTGTCTGACATTCTCTCCATACACAACAGCTCGGGCGGAGTTTCCACTCACAGATGAGCCGTCGGGCTGCAGGCAGGGCGAGGCTGCGGGGCACAAACCTAAAAGTAACCAGCCGAGATGTTCAGAGCAGAAATGTACCTGCTAATGAAGAGTGACTTATTTACCAGACACCCACTGTGTCTGAAGCTGAAGCTTTAAATAAAGGTTCCTCTGATACGATCTTGAATCAGAAAACTTTATCGATCCCTGAAGGGAAATTGCTTCCTGTACAGTGGCACTGCTCGATAAAGTTATTGAGAAAAAGAAACAGTAGAAAATAAATAAAAGAATATTAAACTAAGGATATATACAAAAACAATATGTGTATATATATATATATATAAATAAATATAAATGTTATTGCACAAGAGACTTGTTAGAGTTAGAGTCCAGTGACCTCCTCCTCCTCCTCCTCGTCCTCACTGTCTGTCAGAGGGAGGAGTTGTATAGTCTTATGGCCACAGGCAGGAAGGATGTTCTGTGGCGCTCAGTGCATTTAGGAAGGATCATCCTACTGCTGAAAGTACTCGCTCATTGTCCAAGATGCCCCTTAACTTGGACAGCGTCCTCCTCTCCAACACCAGTCAGAGTCCAGAACCCGGCTCGCTCAGTATCTGGGAGCTGCTCAACTTTGTGTCACATTAAATTAAGACTTTTCCAGAAACAATGAACTGCATGAAACTGAATTTATGTGAAAAATATTGGCTGTTTTCTTAAAAATCAACTTGCTTTAAAAACTGAAAAGTGTCTCGAGCCTAAAGCAGCCGGTACGAGCGGTTAATTAATAATCAATATAATTATTCTAACACCTGTTTGTGTGTTTAATGAACACCTTGTTATATGTGTTTGTTTTGTACGTTGTTGTGATGTACAACTTATATTCATACATGCCTGTTACTAGGCAACCAGTTGGCTTCACATGTGCAACTTCATGGCTCATGATAATTGGTGGAGGTGGCCGATCATTATGGATCAAATCAATAAAAAAACAACATTTCAGTACGGACATTCTCGTATCCTCCACTGGAACACTTTCAATCATCACATTGATTGATTGATGGTTATTTAATATATGTTGGTCAGTGTATGAGTGACATACATGTATATGAAAGACACGGCACCTTTTTGGTGTTTAAGAGTTAAAGCCGGCAGCTTTCCATCCGTCTGATTGGCTGAAAGTTCACAAATTGTTCTTAAAGTTTTACATAAAAACATGAAATGCACAGATGTTAAAAGATCAATTATCTATTTCTGTATCTAACTATCAACATTTTAAATAGAGACGGGAGCTCGTAACTTACAACTTGTTGGAGTGAGAGACTGCTTCGTTAGTTAGATGCACTTTTGCTGATCAGTGAGGTTTAAATTCCACATAATCATTTAAAATATGAACTAATCGTTCTGCATTGTGCATGTGCATCCTGCCAAAGCAGCACTGACATCTGATTATTTACCAGTCTAATGTAATTGACAAGTGTGCACTGGTTATTTCCTGTTCCTCTAAGCTATCGCGCAGAGAAGGTGTCGGGCTGTTCTCTGCTCTACGCTCAGTGCACATGACTGGCCATGGACAGCCTGTGATGGAAACTAGCATGCAGTGTGTGGGGATGGTGCAGGACCAGGTGACAGGAGAGACAATAACAACTGTGAAGAGAAGGTCATCACTCTGCAAATAACCTGAAAACAGGAAGGTGCATTTAAGATGCACTTAAAGGGTCAAAACGTTCCTTTTGGGTTGATGGTTCCTGAACATCTGACAGGTCGTATGAGTTCATTCACGTGCAGCAAAGTGGAACAGTATTCTTTTCCCCATCAACATACGCTGTAGAATGAATTAATCAACAGTGAGTTTCCACAGATAGATCAGCAGCTAAATCAGAAGCCGAGACTTTGCATGTTGTTGTGTTTCGGTCTCGCTGCAGGGATCCTACACCTTTTCACTTTCACATTCCTGTACTGTTTTAGACGTTTCAGGAGTCTCGTTATATTTGATCAATTCTCTGAATGGAAATTGTTTGTTTGTGTCTCACCTCCTACACAGACGTGTCACAAGACCTCCCGTCCTGTCCGCCGCACATTAACTGGTGGTTGTTACAACTAGAAAATATCACTTTCACTAACAAACCACCACATTTAAAGATAATGCTGCTCAGTTACACCTGCTGATTGTCTGATTATCAGTCTGTACTCACTGAAGTTTCACTTAATTGATTAATTGTTTACTGCCCATCATCAGAGTCAAAGCATCTTAAACATCTGGAGATCTGACAAACAAACGTTTAGAGCCGTTAACACCAAACCGTTTGTACTTTGACTTAATGAAACGTAAGTGAAGTACCGTGCAGCAGGAAGTAGTCCGCCGGGGTTCGCTTCAGACCGGCTTTGGCCTTCTCGCTCGTCCAGTCCACCTCCAGAGCCTCCTTCAGAGAGCAGAAACTGGCCGTCTGATTGGTTGGACATTTAAAAAGGAGGTGAAACAGTGGTGCATTCGTTCGTCTTTAAAAGATAAATATAAAGTCAACTGATCAGGGAAAGCTGTTGATTTGGACTTGATAAACAAATCCCTTGTGTGTGTAAATCTGACTCTGATGGACAAGCATCAGGTTTCTGAAGCAGAAACTACACGTTTGGAAGAAACAACAATAGAAAAGAAAGATTGCATTCACTTTTGGTACTTGAGGAAAGAAATAAGAAATAATATTATAATTAATGATATAATTATTATTTTCTCAATATGTAAAATAAAGCTACCTTCTTCACCATGACGGTCTCGTTGGGGTCGACTTTGGCTTTCTTTGCTTCGGGACCGTCGTCAGAGTTTCCAGTCGGTTTGACCAGTTTAGGTTTCTCCCTGAAAAAGACAGCGTGAAGAGAGAGAAACACCACAGTCAGAACAAAACACGTGTTCGTGTCCTGAAGAAACTAAACTATTATATATCTATTTTAAATCAGTGCACCATCAACCATTTCATCCGATCCCACACACACACACTCTTACTCGACGTAGTTGTGCTCCTGTCCGAGGTTGCAGAACATGTAACCATAGTAACCATAGACGTCCCCGCAGAAGACCTTGATGTTGCGCTGAGAGCAGAGCTGGTCGACCCGCACCATCAGGTCTCTGGAGCAGCCTGTCAGACACACCTGAGGGATGGAAAACACAGAGAGGCTGATCAATCGAAACATTACAGGTCCGGTTTTATTTGATTAAACACTAGATTTCTATTTAATTTGTTGACTTTCTTGTTACAGATAAGTATAACTATTAGAACTGAGAACCTGGAGGTTATGAGATAAAAGTTCAGAGCAGTCTTACAACACTGCAGCACTCAGGAAGAGCTTCAAACCACTTCCAGGGACAGTGTCATTAAGGTATCGTCAAAAAGGGTTTAATCAAAACACTTAACAGCAGATTTGGAGAGGCTCCACCCAAATGTACCAAACTGCCAAACTGCCTGAGACACAGCTAGAGCAGCAGCACGTGTCCAGAGTTCACCTCCCGGAGTGAACGTCCAATCACGGTTAGAGTCAACACAGAGGACGCTGCTGTAAACTCCTGAGGAGGGCCGGGTCCGTCTTATCCTGCTGACCCAGTCCAGCACACCCACAACACCCTCCGCTCACTGATAAGACTGATGCTGCACAGCATTTATTTACACCTCATGACTCTGGAACACGAATAATAACAGTGAAACTACTTCTGTCTGTCTCCACTTCATCTTCCATACAAAGTGCACCAACATTTCAAAGGTGGACAAGAAGAGCCGCTGGATGTGCGACGCCAGCGAATCAACATCAGCGTGTGATTAGAGCGTCAGATAAACCAGGAAGTGATGAGAGAAAGAACAGCAGAATAAAGGACAATCACAACTGAACAATAGAAACATCTGAATCAGATGATTGGCTGAGCTTGTGAGAGTTCACAAAGACATGTTGCATTTTATGGAGGAACACTGAAGATAAAAGGTGCTCTGAAGGTGTAAGGAAGTTATTAATGTTATTATTCAGTTCCTTTCTGCAAGAAACTAAAATGAATCAGTGCAGAAAAGTAAAACCGACAGCAGCGAGTCCCAGATGGAGGCCACTCGTATGAAAACACTCCAGCAGCTCCACTTTAATCACCTTCCATCTTCCCGCTGAGCCACGCACGCACGCACGCACACACACCTTTCATTAGTTTTCACATTGTCCCACCTTCTCGTCCTGCCTCTCTGTCCCACTAACATCCATCTCACTTCACTTGGTCCTGCTTCCCCCCCCCCACCTTCTCTTAGCACCCCCGCAGGGAAGAAGACTGACGACAACTGAGACACAAGAAGTCTCTGTTTGTCTTGTGATGTTCCGGCTGCTGAAGAGAGGAAGTGAAGGTTTAATGTTTAACTTTCATCGTGGTACCTAAAGAATCAATACTTGATCAATACTACCTGCATTATCTGTCAGCGTATTAGACCGGAGATGTCCTCCTGTCTGACTGAACATACTTCACTTTGCACTCACCGCATCGAACTGCAGAAAGAAGTCATCTGGCTTGTCTTCCACTCGCTCAGAGTCGGCGTGGACCTTCACCATCGGGTTCAGGTTCTGCGCTCGCTCCAGAGAGGCCCGGGCTCGATTCTGGCCCTGAGCCGTCACCGGGACCAGGAACTGAGCTCGACAGGACTCCACTGACACCTGGTGGAAAACGCACTCTTTACAGGCTCCTGCAGGCTGCTCAGCGTGCAGATTACAGGCAGTGGTTTACACCATTTACACTCTGTATCCAGCAGGCGTTTGTCTCCGCTGGAAAAACTGTGTTTGCATTCTGTTTTTGAAAGAAATAAGCTGATATGAAGCCAGAATGAGGCTGTTGTTGGAATGTTAGCACAACAAAATGTTTGATTGTTTCCTCTCTGAAGTTAAAATCACTGAAGGCTGTGACTTTGCCACAGGCACCACCTAGCGGACGAACAGAGTACTGCAGCGAGTGAAACTGCCACACGAGACATCGATTACTCCTTTCTGACAGGTTATGAACATATCACACAGCTGTGATCCTAAAAACAAAGACTTCTGCATTTAAAGTCCACTCTGCAGGTGACAGTGTGCTGCGATGAGCACGGGAACAAGACCTGAGCACGTTCCCGTGTGTCTAAAGATACAATGCTAAACACATAGTAAATGTGTGATTTGTGATATTGATCTGTATGAACATACAAGCATGTGTACCTGTTCATGATCCAGCAAAGTGAGTCCTTTAACTCCAGCCAGGATTAAGTTCTTGGCCACTTCAGCCCCCAGACCACCTAAACCCACCAGGAGCACACGGGACCCTCGCAACCTGCAGACAGACCCACACGAGGACAAAGTGCAGACTGCATGACATGCTGACCTGTCCGTTTGATTACTGGTCTCTGTACGGAGCTGTATTTATGAATGAGTTCATTAGGTTTTATTCAAACTGCAGGTCTCATTAAAAAATAACCTTTGCACCAGAGATGCTTCTATAAACGTTGAGACGCGTTCAGCAGCGACATACAGATACTGTTACAAGCAATAATGAGCTGAAACACGTCCCACTTGAGGCTTTGTATATTAAATGTGCATGCAGCATCACCTACTCTGACTATTCTCTCAATATGTGACGTGTATGTCTTTATGGGGAAGCTAAATGCAGTCATTGTCCTCTCTCTCACTCAACTGCAGTAAAAGAAAACCTTGCATGCTGTTATTATCCCTGCAGGGATAGGACCATATAACCGATACAGGCCTCCCGACACATACAAGTATCGGTATTCTCGAGGAATATTTCCCACACTGCGTACTCCAATAATAATTAAATCCCCCCAGAAATGTGTTAAATCAAACACTTCGATCCGAAGCGGAGCAGCAGGGGCGCGACAACTCAAGCTTCCGCTGCACCGACTAGCCTGGCGAGCTAACGCACCTCTTCTGGGCATCTAGCCCCCACAGTCGGATCTGCCGGTCGTACTGTGCCGCCTCCTCCTCGCTGATGACCGGGTCCTCCTTCTCGATCATATCGATCATTTCAGAGCACTGAAAACACAGTGAATACGGTGTAAAGTTAGTCTTTTTGTTGTGCAGCTACAACTGGAGACGTTTCAAATGCCGCGACGGTCCCGCTGAATGGGCGCTGGATGATGACGTCACCAGAATGAAACAATAGATGTTTTTTTCCCCCATTTTTAAATAATCTATTTTTTTTGGATAGTATCTTTTTGATTCCTCGATTTATTTATTAAAATGCTTTCCCCCGTTTGTATTTCATACATTTCTTTGACGCGTTAGTTTGGAAGTTTAGCTGTTTATTTGTTTGTAACGCTCGGTTCAATCTTTAAAATAATTTGGGACCCAAATCAACTGACGCTGTTGTTGACTTGTATTTTATGCATCAGCCACTGAGTCCTGCAGTGTGATTTTAAAAGCCAGGTGTAAACCTGCTCTTCTTACACATCTCTCACTCTTATCATTAGCTCGGGGCCATCCAGCGTCGAGCCTGAGCCGTGGGTATATTTTTCCCTGGGTGTAGCCTTGTACAAACAATGTTACAGCCATTTTTTTTAAAGGACTGCTTCAATGCTTTACCTGTTTTTAAATTCTTCTTAAACCAGTTACCTCTAGGTTCCCAGGTTTTACTGGGATGTCCTATTTAGGCAGCAGCATTATATTTGGTCAGAATTTAAAACTGCCTTGGCCTCCAGGCATGTAATCTTTTGATTAAGACGCATTTATGTGTTTGTATTGTGATTATTTAACCTTTTCTCAAAGTTCTCATTCACTGGCAAGCCACAAAACATCATCCTGCTGTTACTACAACATTTTATAAGACAGGAACCTATTTACTGAAAAGTCTTTCAGACATTTTTGTGATAATATGTAGTGTGGGCGCTTGAGCCCAATTTTATATTCCTATTTTGAGACAGAGGGCAACAGTCACACTACCCCTAAAGCACAATGAACCACAACGTGAAAACTAGTCCTGCATTATTAATCGATCTTGAGACCATGTGTCTGCTTAATGCCTAAAAATGTAATTCAGTTATTACAGTGCAACTGTATTTCAACATTGCCCTATACAGCCGCTTCATTTGGACTGGGTGTCTAGCCTTACAAAACGTTTGCTCAGTCATCTTGAATTTGCTATTTTTGCACACATACACGCTCTACATTTGATTTGGCAAACACCTGGCATCTCATAGACGGATAATATAAAAACAAATGTTCAAAAAGGCGGATTAGACGGGTGTGTTTTACATTAAAAGCATGCATAATTACGCTTTAATTACTTAAATGTGTAATCAGTATTTGGCCAGCAAGTGCACCTGCGAGTCAAACTCAGGGGCTCTGTTTCCCGCCGCCATTGCTCATTCGGTTATTTCCGTGAGACGCGTACAAGAACGTTATTCGTCGTGATGTCATTCTCGGAGAAACCCGCCCCCTTTCTCCTAGGAGAAGGCAAGCCGCCATTTTAAGTTTACCAGTCGTCATTTCACATCGCTACAGTAGGACGGAGAACGTCAGGACTCAATTTCATCATATTTCTCTTACAACTGTAGTGGAGAATTGCCTACTATGAACAGAAACTCTTCCTAAAACCAAAACAAGTAGATCCTAGTGAAGTGACGCATAAGCCAGTAGATTCCAGTGTCGAGTTGTAATTTTTTGCACCTCAATGTAGCTAGAGGAAATGGCTGTGGAAAGCATGACTGTCCATCCAAACTCCCCAACTACCAACCACGAACACAACAGTCTCCTGACTGACGAAAGGTCGAGTAATTCTACAGTCATATTTAAATGAAATAATTTATTTGTCCTGTGCTTTTACACAAAAAGCCCGGGGTTTCTTTTTCTTTTTCTGTCAGAGGGATTAAACTCGCCTTTTCTGGAAAACGAGTACAGAGGTAAAGAACGCCATGTTGACACGACAACGCCAACTGGGAGGCCAAATAGCACCGGGGATAACGTTATTCCCTTTATTTTTATTACGTTTCCACAATCAACGATCAATCGACTCGAGCCAACTTGACTGAAGGAGAAAAAAGACGATGTCGAAACAGCTGATCAATCATACTTTCACCGCCATTCTAGCCAATTCAACGATTATAAAACATCGGTTAATAACTTGCCCATTTGTTAAGTAACGGTTAACTAACGCAATTTCGATAATTCAATTAATTGTGTGGGTGTGGTGATAATTACTGTAATTCCGATAGCGCAAAACTCCTAAATTGTCTTTTGCTAACGGTAGGCCTATTTTCAGGCTAACTTAGCAACATTAGCTGGTTGGCTAATGACATTAGCTGGTTGGCTAATGTTGCTAATGAATGTAGGCAATAGAGATCGAGCGGCTAAGCTAATGGTTTTTTGTTCATGGTAATTTGCTATTCGTTGACATTTTTAATCGCTGCGTCGTTTATATTACATGTAGCGCAAACTAACATTGTCAGACTAGTCTGATTAATGTTATTCGATCAGTATTGGCCAATAAAGTATTTTATAATCGGTTTAAATATACCCGTTCAGTTGGCGTAACCGTGTTGCCAACACGAAGCAACTTGTTCCATTAGCCCTAACTTGCGCACTTTGAAATTGTACTCGGGTCGTCGTCTTTCAATTTAAATAACACTCGTACGAAACGTTTTTCAGCCTCCAAACACCCGTAGATCATTGGAATTTAATTCCCCTCAAGTCTTAAATGTTAACTATCTTCAAAATATTGACTTTTGACAGGTATCGAGTAATCAGTTTTGTATCGTTAGCCTGTTACAGTAGCTAACGTTAGCTTCCTAAGGCGTTTGTGCTGCTTGTTGGTCATGGATATTTGTGTAACATATCACTTTTATTCACAGCCGTGTCCACACTGAGTCGTCCCAAACATCCACAAAAGTTCCCAAAATGTGTTAAACGTCTGCAAAGCATCCCAGAAGTGTTTCAAGTCAAACACAAAGTTCCCTTTTTCCACAGTCCCCAGTTGGCAAATGTGCTGTGTGTTAACCAGTTGGCCCCACTTCCAAGTCCCACAGACCCCACTAGTGTCCCTAAAAGGTCAGGGAAAGCATTTTTTCTATGGGTTTGAGTGCAAAATGTGAAGAAAACCTGTCACAGTAAGTATTCCCCATTTTAATCATGGCCCTTTGCCTACAGAATTAATTTGTGGAGTCATCCACTGAGCTAATGTACCATAATGCATGGTAGACCTTTGATTCAGTCATAGATACAGAAGAATAATCTTGTGCTCTGTTGACCTTCTCACAGTTGTCTGCTGGTAGGGTGTGTAGATCAGTTTGCTGTAGTGTTGATGGATATAGATGGACATTTTTTGGGGAATAGTTGACATGGATGGCAGATAACTACACGTGGAGTTACTGCACCTAGTTATCAGGACTACATTGATACATGCATACTTAATTGATAACTTATTTAAGTAAATAATAGTTTCTGCTCTTCACAGGTCTGGTAATCTTATGTTTGTGTTGGTAGACTTAAACTATATTACCGTACGTTTACACATGCCTGACCTGTTCATTTCTTGGCTGAGCATAGAGAAGTCTGGATGGAGTTTGTTTGCACACTAAGGTGTTCTCCAAACGGGCACTTTGTTGGCAGCAGGTGATGTATGTTTAGTATCTCCACAGGCCAGAGAGGCCGTCAGCGTGTGCCCATAGTGAATCGCCAGCCGCTCACTATTCACAACCACCTGATTCCATAATACAGCCAAAGCCCTGTGCTATGATACAGAGTCCTCCATTGTTTCAGGAGAGGTTTCCTTGTGTGCCAGCTTCATAGCACATGGCAGTAGTGAGGTAGAGGACTTGGCTGTTGGGATGATACTCCTCAGTTTACTGGGTTTGGATTCAAAGCTGGAACCTGGTGCAGGACAAAGAACCTGTTAAGAGTTCAACAAAGTTTCTGAGGCCGGGAGGTTTCATTGTTAAGATCTTTTGTATTGGGCCAATATTGGCCGAAAACGCTGCATAGTCTTTAAATGTTCTTATTTTAGGAGCTTCTTTGCATAGAATGACAGAGGACAGATGGTAACAAATACCTGAGAAGTGTTGGATTTTATTCTTGCTTTTGTTCAGAGAAAAATCTAACTAGCCCAGACACGAAGACAGGTTCTGGTGTTTATTCTGGATTGTGATCTGTGACAGGATTTTGACAATATTGCAACTTCTTGGTTTATACCAAGCGCCTGTTCTATAAAAAAACTAAAGATCTGGAAAACTTTGCTGCATAAACTCCAGAGCTCCCTCAATGAAAATCTTCTCTTGGCCGTAGTCGTCAAAGTGTTCCAGATAACTTGGTAAATGTTATTGGAGCAGGACCGTGATAGTTTCAGATCCATAAAAAATATATATATATATACAAGCTCTGATAGGACGTCCCTACAATGTTCAAATATATGGCTTTACAAAATACAAAGTTGTGGACTTGGATTTAGTTTTCGTTTTATTCCCAGGATGAAATGAGCATTCACTGGTAGCTTTGCTAGCTTGACACAAGTTTGTGAATCAGACATGGTGGCCTCGCTCTGCAGATGAACATTTTGTCCGTGGCAGCGAGACAAAGCACGGATTACTCAGGCAGATTATTGTGCTCCTCTCCCCGGAGGAAGCTGGCATGCTGAGGATGTGGTGGGGTGCAGTGTACACATACAGTGCAGCTGACATTTCTCCTCAGAGCAGGTCGACTGTATGTGCTGTTTTAGTTCACTGTATGCTCTTCGTCTTTGAGTAATCAGCCTGTAATAAGGCAGTCGTCATGTCAGGGAATAAGTGGAATCTCAACATCAGCCTGGCCTCTGGCTGCAGACGGCACTTGTCAGCCAGCTTTGGGTGTGGCTGCCCTAATCATTCACAACCATCAGTGAGTTTTGAATTTGGATTAATGGCATATGTTACCTTTATCTAATCTAAATTCAACGTTTTTTGTTGCTGTTAAGCTTTTTAAAACCACATCCTCCTTCACATGTCCTCACTGTGTACTGCCTGCTCCCTAACACCCACCCACCCACCAAACTCCCCACAGCCTCCAGTGGCTGCAGGACGAGGCCTGCATGCGATCCATGTCAATTAGGATCTCACATGCACACATTGCCTCATGTGACGGTCCTGCCCTGGCACATAAGTGAGTCCTTGTCCGTCCCTCAAATACCAGAGTAGAATCAGGATCCTCCCAGCTGTTTGGGCATTTTGGGGGTTAAACCTTTTGTGTTTGTATGGGCGCACTCCAAAAACCCAACCAGTTCCAGTTTCTCCCATTGAATGATGTCTTTCATATATTGTGCTTAAATCCTATCAGAAAGGTGTTGAATTGGTTTTGACTGTGCTTGAAATCTGTACAAAGAATGTTTTTAACGTTTGCCTTGAATAGTTTCTATATTGATTTACTGTATTAGCAAAAAAAATATGGAGAAAGTGTTTTTCAGTGGTGCTTTGAGTGTCTTCAGTTTCAGGTGATTCCTGATTTATGTTCTCTTTATGAAGCGGATTCATATGTGAAGTAGTGGCACCTGTGCAAAGTGTTTCACCTGTAGTTTAAACAGGCAAACATCTGTGAGAACTAGAGGTGGCGTGTAAATACACCTGGCAGAGTCACAGGCACACACTTCTTGTATTTTATGCCCCCTGACGTGAATCACCCATCGTAGTTTACAGTTTATGAAATCAGACAAGCATTTGTTCTCTTAAAATACAAAATCCATGCATCCTGCAGTGCTGTTCAGTACCAGAAACATCCATGACAGAAAGCAAGGTGCTACAAAGCCATACTGCCCTCAACCTAGGTTGATTTTCTTTCTTTACTATAACAATAAAACAATAGTAGGCAACAATAAAATAATCCGTTTTTTCAACGTGAACTGTTCTAATATTTACAACCCGACTCGTGTTTCAGTCCACATGATGCCTCACAGTCACAGCAGCTGGTTCTTGATTCTTCTAAACAAAGTAAATAAAATCTTTAAAAGTGGCGCTGGGTAATTCGTGAATCCTTAAACTAAAGACTTAATGTCCACGCTTCTTTTCTTGTTTTTCATGTGGTTTATCTGTGATTGCTATAAAAGACACACTAAATGTTTTTTGGGGGGGGTTTGTTTTGAAATGAATGTCCTGTAACTTTAGAGGAAACTGAGAGAAGTAACATCTCCGTGTGCATCCTTTACATGTTACAGACGAGAGGATGGAGAGCTGGAGGAGGGCGAGCTGGAAGATGATGGGGGAGATGGGGCGGAGGAGGAGATCGGTGGAGGCACGTCCGCAGTAGTGGGAGGCGGAGATGGTGGTGAGGAAGCCGGCGGAGGAGGTGAAGCAGGAGGGGAAGGGGCCGGCGAGAGGCCTCAGCGAAGTAAGGAGCGCCACGCCAGCAGCAATTCGGATGATGAGAGATCCCACCGCCGCAAGAGGAAGAGGAAGAAAGAGAAGGAGCGAGAGAGGGAGAAGAGGAGGTCCAAGAAGAAACGCAAATCCAAACACAAAGTAAGAACGTTGAAAGTCAAATAGACCCTCCGGGTTATTTTCACCTCTGTCTTAATCTAAAAGAGTCTGTCTGAATATCTCTGTCTCGCTCTCAGCGTCACGCGTCCTCTGATGACGAGCACTCGGACTTCAGCGACGACTCGGACTACAGTCCCAGTGAGAAGAGGAAGTACAGAGAGTACAGTCCACAGTACCCCCCTCCTGTAAGCTTAAAGTCTTAATTAGATGGTTTTATAATAAAACGTTTCATTATTCCTGATAATTAAATCATTATTTTATGTGGGAAGTAAAATCACCTAATACGTCTCCCCGTCTCTAGCCTCATGGGGGCTACGGCGGCTCAAAGAAGGGCAGCTACATGAAGATGGACAAGCAGAGCTACGTAGGCTACGATGAGTATGACGAGGACAACTTCGAGGGAGAGGAGGACGAGGAAATGGTGGAAGAAGACTATGACGACTTCACCAAGGAGCTCAATCAGTACCGCAAGGCCAAGGAGGGAGGAGGCGGCCGTGGAGGACGAGGTGGGTCCACAGAAGTCGAGTTAAAGACTTGTTAAACCTGTTGTGTCCTGTGTTGTGCTGCACGCGAAATATTTAGTTGAGATTTAATCTGGTTCTCAAAGAGACTAAACACAGCTGATTCTGCAGAACCACATTTTAGACCTGATGTCGTTGAAAGGTTCTCTGTGACTAAACTGCTTTTATAAACTTGTGTTTATTTCTTTATTTTGTGCATTTATTACACTTGGTCTGTTGTTGTTTTTGTGTTCACTGGTTCTGTCTTATTATCTGTGAAGCACTTTGAGCTGCACATACTTGTATGAAAGGTGCTATACACACAAAGTTTGATTGATTGATTGGTAGCTGATTAATCAGTTTAATTTGTACAGTTTCTGGCTCTTTTGCCTACTTGCACTTCATTTCTCTGTGTCTCTGCAGGGGGTAGAGGTCGTGTGAAGAACCAGAGAGGCCGTGGAGGAATGAGGGGAGGGAGGAGGGGAAGAGGAGGAGGCAGAGGAAGAGGGGGGCGAGGTGGTGGTGGAGGAGGAGGAGGAGGAGGAGGAGGAGGAAAGATGGGAGGAGACAACGACGATGGCGACGGCTATGGAGACGAGATGGAGGTGAGGTTTAGCGTTCAGGATGAAACCTGTTGCCAGTTCTCGTTGTTCTTCTCTCGCTGTGTTTTGTGTATTTGCACAGTAAATACATTTCACATGGAAACATTCCATTTATTCTGGGTTGGACAAACACGGACCATCTGATTGATTAATTGTGAAGATAATTTTCAGATTAATGGATAATGAAAACAATCGTAGCAGCCCTCAACTGTTTACACATAATATGTAATTCAGAAAAATAAGCTGCATTTTAATCGATCAGTCTGTTCAATCAGTCGTTACAGTACGGAGACGAGGACTACGACAACATGGGGGAAGATGACTACGACGACTACTCAAAAGAGCTCAATCAGTACAAGAAGTCCAAAGACAGAGGCAGAGGTGAGTTTCAGTTCGTCCAGTTCACTGTCCTTTAGATGGAAACGCGCGCTGTGCTGCTGATACAACAGTCTTACTACCCTCTCTCATTCTTCTGTCTTTAATTTGTGCCCCAGGAGGTAAAGGTGGCCGCGGGCGAGGCCGGGGCAAAGGAGGGCGGGGCATGATCAGAGGAGGGAGGGGTCGAAACCGCGGGAGAGGAAGAGGTGACATGGGGATGGATGATGACAACAACGGAGACATGGACAACGGGGTACGGCTTTTCTAATTCTGACTCAAATCTGAAGCAGATCCAAAGTAGGAAAATGGCGTCAGGACAAATTCCTTCTTTTTTATCAGGAACAAAAGCACATGAACCTTCGAGTCTTATTGTTTGACACTGTGCTGCCTCCTTCTGTGTGTCTGTTGGTTTGCCTGTACGTATTTTAGGATGGAGGTGGAGTCGGAGATGGACCAGGACCCGGCAGGAGGAACCAGAACGAGAAGCACCAGGACAAGAAAGGAAAGGCCATCTGCAAGTACTACATCGAGGGGAGATGCACCTGGGTAAGATACCTCATGTTTAAATATGTCGGCTGCTTTCCAATATTTCTGCATTCAGATCATTTTTTCTTGCTCTTTATACTAAAGCCCCCATACTCTATTAGGATTTTGTTACGTAGCAAAAGTATATTAAAACAGCTACAAGGAACCACCACGTTTGAATATATGGTTAAACATGAGGTTCATATGATCATGAAGAGTGGAAGCTGACAGGATTTTACCTCATGAGGATGAAAGACAGTTGATGTTTCTCATTTTGTCGTCTGTGGTCTGTAAGTTGTCTCTAAGCAGCCAGACTCTCATGAGCCCTCAGACACACAGATGTCATTATGGCCTTTTTCCATCACCAGGGCGACCACTGCAACTTCAGCCACGACATCGAGCTGCCCAAGAAGAAGGAGCTGTGCAAGTTCTACATCACTGGGTTCTGTGCCCGAGCCGACCACTGCCCTTACATGCACGATATCCTTTACTATCGCCCACACAGACTCTTTATTAGTGCACTCTGGATTCACTGATGAGAACAGAGATAGTTTAACAGTGAAGCCACTATGCTAATTCCACCTAACTGAACATATCAGATGAGGTTTGCATGAAATGTTTCTCCTTGACTCCTGTTCTACGTGAATTCCCCTGTAAGCTGTTCCACACCACCGGGAACTGTGTCAACGGCGATGAGTGCATGTTCTCCCACGAAGCCCTCAACGATGACACCCAGGAGCTGCTCAACAAGGTCAGAACGTCTCTCAGCTGTTTTCTGTGAACTCTGCAGATCTTTAAACAATATGTTCTACGTACGTTCAGGTTTTTAAAATGTTGACAATCACAAACTGTTTATTTCAGAGGAGCTCATCAGTGAACATCTGTGTGACCTTGTTTTCTAGATGCTGGCAGAGGACGCAGAGGCCGGAGCTGAGGACGAGAAGGAGGTGGAGGAGCTGAAGAAGCAGGGGATCAACCCTCTCCCCAAACCCCCTCCTGGAGTTGGTCTCCTCCCAACCCCTCCTCGGCCTGTTCCCATAGACAACAACACAGGGGCTGGGGACTTCGGGGGGCCTGCAGTGGGTGATTTTGGGGGTCTTCCTGGACCCAACCAGGGACCCCTTCCCGGTAAATGTCCCCCAGGACCAATGCCTGTTCCTGGGCCTAACCCCTGTGTTGGTCCCCCTGTCCATGGCCCTGAAGGAATTCCCTTCCAAGGCGGGCCCCCAAATCTCAGTGGCCCTCCTCCCCACATGGGCCCCCCAACTCCTGGTGGTGGAGGGGGAGGAGGTTGCGCGGGGAAGAAGATCCCCTCATTGTTTGAGATTAAAGTTCAGCCGACGGGACAGCTGGCTCAAAAACTGGCTGTCAGGTAAGAAAAGAGATAATCCAAGAGGATGTTTAGAAACGTAGCCTGAGGTTTTATTTAGTGATCGAGTTCACGTGTGGATCATTAACTCAAATCTCAGACACCCGCAGGCTTCAAAGCTGCCTCTGAACATGTTCGATGAGTTTTTCTTTTAATGTAACTAACAACTAAATTACAAAATAATAGTTAAAATCCGTAACACTACTAACATTATTATTATATAAGTGTAAATAAGTGTATTCATAGAACACAAGGAACTCTGGGTTGATGTAGTATAAACTATATAATACACTGTGATAATCTAATGGGTCAAACATTTACACCCCCTAAGATTAGATACAAATGCTCGAGGTCTGTGTGACATCACTTTCATGTGATTTCCATCTGTGAAACAGATGTTTCTGATATTTTGTCCACCCCACTAACCTGCCAGTTTCAGCTCCTGTTGAAATCCGCTCTGTGAATCCTGACCCCTCCTCTCTCCTCTACCAGGAGCCAGACTCCCAGCAGCACCCAGGGGCAGACTGCAGCACCTGGACCCCAAGGGGCCCCTGGTGCCCCTCCACCCCACTTCCCCGCCCCCCCAGGCATGATGCCCCCTGACATGCAGAACATGGGCCCCAACCTTGGGATGAACCAGGGGCCCCCGAACATGGGCCCCGGCGGCCCGCCCATGATGGGAGGATTTCCGTCTGGTGACGGCCCTCCACACGGAGGTGGGATGCCTCCAGGTCCTCCTCAGGGTGGAGGAAACTTCTTCAATAACTTCTTCAATCAGCAGGACGGGATGAAGATGGAGGGGGTGGTGCAGGAAGGTGAGAGTGAAGACGGAAGAATTCAACACAAGCATTAAACGCACTTTAGTTCAGGGACTGATGAGCTCTCTGTTCCCCGTCAGGTGACAACTACCAGGGCTTTGCCAGCATGGACGAGAGAGGAGCAGCAGGCTCGTTTGGTAACCAGTCAGGGGGCCAAGAAGGCTCCACCAACGGAGCGTTAGCCAATCAGGGAGGGATTTCTGTGCCCGACTTCCTGCCTCCGGCGCAGCGCGTCCTGTTCATGAGGATCCAGCAGAAGCAGCAGGAGGAAGAGGAAAGGGCTCGCAGGATCGCAGAGGGAGGGGCCGAGAAGAGTCGAGACACTGAAGGTAGAGAAAAAGCATCTGCACCTGTCGGGCACTCGCTTGTAATAGTGCGTTGTGATTCTCCTTTGTATGATCTTTTTCATATATATATATATATATATACACACACACACATATATAAATACATATATATATATACACACACATATATATACATATACTGTAGAAATACTGTAGAATCATTCATCTTACATTGACTTGTTAGTTTAATGGCCTAGTTCCCAGAAATAATGTGAAGATAATAATTATTAAAGGGGTTGAACTGCTTCATCTATTAGTAAGATAAGATTCTAAGTTTGTGACAAAGTGACACTGAAAGCATTCGAAAGTTTGGGTTTTTATTTTTCTAATAAACAATGTTTTCCAGGTGACTCGGGGAACTGGTACTCCAGCGAGGACGAGGACGGTGGTGGTAGTGTGACCTCCATCTTGAAGACGCTCCGTCAGCAGACCCAGGCTCCCCAAAAATCCGACGGCCCTCCGAGCGACCCTCGCCTCCAGAAGGCCCCCCCCGCCGTCGCTCCGGCTCGGCCAGCAGACCCCCGCTTGGCTCGGGACCCGCGCCTGATACGAGGCGCAGAGCCGGGCCAAATCTCCGACTCCACCCACTCCTTGCCCGCTCCATCTTCCTCTGGACCGCCTGCAGACCCCAGGTTAGCCCGGCTAGCAGCTGCTGCCTCAGCTGGATCCGTCTCCCACTCGCCTCCTGCTCCAAAACAAGAGCCTCCTCTGGTCTACAAGCCCCCGCCGCTTACAACCCCGGCAGTGGAGGAGGAGGAGACGGAGCGAGTCCTCAGGGACAAGCCGGTCCCGATTCCTCTGGACCCGCTGATGGGTATGGCTCTGAGAGACCCCCGCTCACAGCTGCAGCAGTTCAGCCACATCAAGAAGGATATTCTCCTTCACATGCCAGCCTTCTCCAAAACCATCACCTGGTCACCGGAAGACCTCCTCCCGCTGCCTCTCCCCAAGCAGGACCTCCTTCCACTCCCTCCAGGCATCCCTCCTGTCTCCTCCACAGACCCACGCCTGTCCCGCGCTCAGCAGCCCCTCCACACGTCGCTCCCTCCACCACAGCCCCTCCCCGTGCAGCCTCCTCCCTCCTTGGACCCCCCTGCTCCCGCTCCCTCCACCTCCTCCCTTCCAGACTTTGAGCTGCTGTCTCGTATCCTGAAGACTGTCAACTCCAGCCCGTCCCAGACTCCCTCCCCTCCTCTCTTACCCACCCCGGTTGCCTCTGTGTCACTGCTGGCTCCACCTCCCCCTGTTCCTCCCGCGGCAGCAGAAAAGCCTGTTGACCCCCGTGTGGCCCGTAAAGGCCTCTCAGACCCCCGTCTGCAGCCTCCGAAGTCAGCACTGAAGCAACCATCAGATCCTGTGGCTCCTCCTGTCTCCTCTACCTCTCCAAAATCAACATCTAGCCCCCCTCCCCCTACCATTGCCCCCTACGACCCGAGGCTGCTGTCCTCAGGTGGAGCAGGGCGCAGTGTGGGAGCCGGGGCACCAGGGGGAGCCAGCGTGCTGAGCAGCATCAGTCTATATGACCCTCGGACTAACAAACCAGGCAGCCCTGGTACCAGCAGTGGCTCTAACAACTCCCCCAACTCAGCCAGCACAGAGTCCAAACCCAGTGACCCCCCGACGGGTAAAACCAAGTCCAAGGAGCCCTTGTTTGTCCGGAAGTCTGCGTTGGACCAACCAGAGCCGGAGAAAAGTGTAGAGCAAGGCACCGATCGATACAACAGCTACAACAGGCCCCGACCCAAACCTGCGCCCTCGCCTAACTCCACGGCCCAGGGAGGGCCCGCTGCATCCGGGGCCGCCGCCGCCGGAGGTCAGGGTGCTCCTGGAGCTGCTCCAGATCAGGGGCCCGCGGGGGTCCACAACCTGCCAGTCTCCTCTCTCTTCGGCGTGGTTAAGCAGGCGACCAAGCCCGGCGGGACAAGTAGCCCCTTTGGAGGCAACAGCCCGGTGCAGCCTGACCAGGCGGCCACAGAGCAGGACAACGCCTCGCTGAAGGAGGTGTTCAAAGGCTTCGACCCCACCGCCTCCCCCTTCTGCCAGTGACCCCCACCCAACCCCCACCCCCGCCTACTGAACCCTAAAGCCCATCATGTGGTCATATGTTGGCTGGTTTTAACATTTTTGGACACTGAACAGCTCAGTGAAGAAGAAGACGAGAGAAAAGCGCACTGAGGCAACTGCCTGTAAGACAAACCTTTGTGAACACACACACACACACACACACACACACAGTGTTGCAGATTCAGATTCTATAAAAGACTCTTGGGTTATGGGGAAGGGTTTAAAGTAAAATCTCTAAAGTTCTATTTTAAACAAACTTATTGATGTATAAATAAATGTATTCTCTTCATCTCGATGCTCAATGGAAACTTCAGACAGCAGCAGGAACATATTTATATGAACGAACGTTTTAGCTTCATGTCTTTTTTTCATTTCACTTCTGCTCTTTGTAAATGTTTTCCTCTATATTTTATATGTCTTCTATATTTTTGGGCAGTCAGAGCTGACGTTGCTCTTGGCGACAGATGAAAAGAAAATATGACTTATTTGTGGTGTTTTTGGTGTAAAGTGAGCAGCACTGATCACACTATATCACTGCCTTTGCATTCACTGTCCTCTTTAACGCCTGCATTCGTTTTCTCACCACGTCACACTTCTGCAGAAACAATGACTTAAATCTATATTCAGCTTTTTTTAGTATTTATTTTTCTACTTCTTTGCACTGTCTGTTTGTGTCCTCTGAGGGCTGTATTCATGTTTTTAACGTCCGTCGCTCCTCCAGCTGTTCATGTACCGTCTCATTACCCACAACAGGGAACCTTGCTGGCACAGAAAGTGTCCTGCCTCTCTAACCACTACACCACCGTTGGTCCCTCGATTTATTCAGTTTTCACTTGAACATTCAGTTTGTCAGCTTCTGTATCTTTAAGGTAGAAGAGATGATCAAACTGACAGAAACGTCCCTCTCCAGTGACAGGATGTAGCTTGATGATGGTTCGCCATAGCATCAGTGAGGGAACTGTACACAGTGTAATTATTACAGCATAGTTTCACTGAGTCAGATTCACCATCGAGCCTTTAGCTTTTAGTTCTTTAGTTTTTATTTGTAACTGTTTTGTGACAGAAAACCTGCAGGTCTGCATGTTTCTGAGTGCTGGCTGGAATCAGTTGCAGCCTTACAGCATCAGTTTCTAAGCTTTTGGCTTTAGTGGCTGGTGACAGTGTGACAATCACAAACTAGACTTGGACCTAAAATTCAATGAATGCATGAATCTTGCGTTGCTCCGCGCAGGTGCTGCCTTTTACTGTGGGCCTGAGCTCTCTGTGAAGAACCACGTCACTCAGACCTGAACGTTTCTCTCTCAGGCCTGCAGCAAAACAAGTGCACGCTTCACAGTGGAAATGTTCCTTTGGGATGGATTCACAGAGTCTCCCTTCGTTGGTTCTGCCCCCTCACCATAAACGGTTGAAGTCAGATGTAAGTGCAACATCTGAGGAGGAGCGCTTGTTCCCGTTTTGCCTGACCTCTAAACGTGGCGTCGCTGACGATGTTTTGACTTCCAGAAGGTTCAGATTGTACAACAGCTGTCAGGATGGTCGTCGATCGTCTTGTGTATAAATGTTGATCATTTTAATTTATTTTTTTATACTTGGGTGAAAATACTTCCTCATTTTTGGACTGAATCATTTTATATGTCAGGAGAATGTGATTACCGGAGGCCGCCTGTAACAGTGTGAAGAGAAGAGAAAGAGCTTTTTTTATTTGATCTGAGTTTGTGTAACTAAACGTCGCTGCTGCCAGGCCAACACAGCAGTCAGGAGGCTGAGCGTCAGCTATAGCAAGCGTGAAAGTTATTGTTGATTTGTTTTTTCCTTTATGGCTTTGTTGTTGTTTTTTTCTTGCTATGTAAATCTGACCAGTATCCTGTCTTCGAAGGAGTGGACTTTTCTAACTGTACACTGTAGGTGAGGTTGTCAAAGTATTTAAATAAAGTTGATACATGATCAACCATGTAAAACTCTCCTTTTCTGTCTTTTACGATTTGTTTGATCTGTTTATTTCTGCCGTGGCTTGAGAAGCCATTTTGTTTCCTAAATCAGAATGAATAAACGGGACCTCTCCTCTGACCTTTCTGACGACCTTGCAGCGAGGAGCTTTGACAGCTTCAGGTTAACGGTAGAGTGGACACTAACGTTGTTGTGTTGACAGCCGGAGCAGCTAAACATGGACACACTGCCGTGTCTGTCATCAGTGCAGGCTGAAGAATAATGTGTGTGTTTGATTTTGTTCCCTTGTCTTGTGAAATATGCAGTTGGGTCATTTTTTCCGTGTTGCAGAGAATCTGTAATGCTTATTTTAAGCTACGTAGGGAACCAGACAGGTGGGGTTTAGTAAAGTTTCTTTCCTGTGACTATTTAAATG
Source organism: Nannoperca obscura (assembly GCA_036024295.1). Classification (NCBI taxonomy): domain Eukaryota; kingdom Metazoa; phylum Chordata; class Actinopteri; order Centrarchiformes; family Percichthyidae; genus Nannoperca; species Nannoperca obscura. The sequence goes on along the minus strand of JAVQJL010008824.1, from coordinate 2,058 downwards.
TTCTTTCCCTTGTTCTGTTCTTATTAGTTTTTCTGTTGCTGTCATATTTTCTCATATCGTTGCTTTCTATCTCCGGGCCTCCGGCGGTTGAGGCTGCGCGGCCTCGGTGGATTTGGATCGGCACCCCAGCAGCACGCAGCCCATTTCCTGGTTGGCTACGATCCTCTGGTGACTCACTTCCTGCTCCCCTCCCATCCTGCAACACTGGCTCCAGGAAGACAAACTATTCATCCAGTACCTCAAAGGTTTCCTATCTGTCTCTCACACACACCCACACACTGAGCTGCGTGTTTATTGGGTGCACCTATCTTCTCGTGCCTAAAAAAGAAATGACCTGTTTAAAAACGTAATGACTTGCAGAACAAATGAACATTTGGACCTGTTTTTAAGTGGGTGGAGGGGGGGGTTATTACCCAGGTGGCACCGGGGTGACCCACAACGTCTCTAGATGTGTTTGGTAACATAACACTTGTTACTGTTTTTCTGTCTGTAGCATTGCTGCTTTCAATTAAAGCACAGTTAAAGACACATGTCGACCTTGTTGTAAGTGAAACAGATTGTTTCCAAATCAAAGATACTTGATGCAGACTCGGACACCACATACGTGACGGAACGTCACTCATTTATCATCAACTTCCCCTGAAAGCATCACAGTAATGATGCGTGCAGTGTGACGCAGAGAGTGTAACTAATGAACTAGAAACTAACCCGCAGGTCAGGACAGTTAGTGAGTGATGCAAGCTGAGCTCATAGCAGAGTGGGCTGCTCTTACAACAGACTGTCTGCAGCTGCATACCTGAACCTGCTGCATGAGTCATCTACTTTCCCACGGCAGACACACACACACACCCAGGACAGCTGTAATGTAATGGCCTGTGCATCAGCTCTGTTTGAGTGTGTCACAGTTTTCATGCAGCACAGAGGAGAATTACTGTGTCATAATGTTTTAAAGGGCCACACTGCAACACCAGGGCCCCTGTAAATGATTATTACATCATGGTGTGACGATGCATTTCACCCTGCAAGTGTGTTCTTGCACGGCCGACGTGGAGCCCTCATGTAGAAATGAGTGTTTTCCTGGAGGTCCCTGACACACTGACGGGTCGAGTGTTCGCTGCATCTTTCACCAGTAATCAGCTTAGCTCCCTTTTCAGGGAAGCTACCTGCGCTGGGTGTATATATAGAAGATGTGATCCTCTTACAGGATGACTTCGGCCGGGATTTGACTTCGGCCTGTCAGCTGCGGTGCTGTTACTGCAGTTGTGGGGGCGCCGGCGTTGAAGGCTTGGCTGAACCTTCAGTCTTCATTTAAAAGACGTCTTACGTCTCTCTCTGCCTGTTTGTGTCTGTCTGCCTCGTTATCCTGGGAATCACCGCTTCCTTAACGTCACAATACGACAAAAGGTTCCTGCATGCTGCACTTAACAGAGAGGAGGAGGGTACAGATATAGTGGAGATTTATTCCCCCCACAGGGCTGGTCGTTACTATTAAAGACACTTAGCAGCAGCTCAGCTCAGGCCGTCATCTGCAAGTAGAAAAGAAAAGTAAAGAACACATTGTTGTCCTGTGGTACTTTGTGATTCTGTCTGTCTGTCTGTCTGTCTGTCTGTCTGTCTGTCTGTCTGCGTGCATGTCTGTCTGTGAGCTGCTTGTTGTAAGCTGCTGCAGATAAGAGCGTCTGTTAAATGTCAAATATGTACAAATGTGAGTTCCTGCCTGTGATTCCCTCTCGGTCTTCGTCCCATCGTGTGGGGAGACGGTCAGGCTGAAAATCTGTGACTTCCAGACTGACTTTCTAAATCCTTTGAAGCTGCAACATGATGCCCCCGATGAAGGCCACCGGCCGAAAACACGTCGGTCTAACAACAAAGATGCAGTATATGCTACAAGTGAAGTCTTCAGACTGCACCACCCACCTCACAGGCTGCTTTTATTCAATTTCAATTTCAATTCAATTTTATTTATATAGCGCCATATCATAACAAAGTTATCTCAGGGCTCAATCACATGGAGCCGGTCGAGACCAACTTCCACACACACAAAGACCCAACGTTCCC